>CAKOAT010361820.1:232074-247913 GCA_932364175.1 Eruca vesicaria subsp. sativa
GGAAAATAATATTTTCCTCGTAAGAGCCTCGTAAATTTACTTCCACTTTACGAGGAAACGCTTTTCTCGTAAGTTTACGAGAACCTTACGAGGAAAAGATGTTTCCTCGTAAAGTCGAAGTAAACTAGTAGTATTTTTACGAGGAAATGTTTTCCTAGTAAATTTTCCTAGTAATGGCTTAGTTTTCTTGTAGTGATGTATTCGATTGTTTATTACTAGTTTATAGACTCAACATAGATTTTTAAAAAATCTTTATTCTTATAGCTATACTATTAAACAGAGCATGGTTGATGATAAATATAAAAAAGAGTCGGACCGGACCTAAACCGAAACATAAAACAGAAAAGTATAACTATTATAGATAATCATATGACCATTTCAAGATCGGAACCCAATTCTATATTTCTAGTTCTGTATAGCTTCCATGGCTTACACTAAAAGTTCAACTTTGCATTAAAAAGTTATATTGGGTCCATTCATTTGTATCACGTCAGGATTGTATTTGGGACAGTAGGCGGACCAGATTATATAATGCTAAGTCGTTTTCATTGTTTTGCTTTGATTTATATACCAAAAGAGGCACTGAAAATCAAACCGAAATTATATTACTCACCTCTATATTTATAAATTTTGTCAACTTTGATTTCTAACTTTTTAAGACCACGATATCATACATTTTACATTAAAATTCCAGGTTTAAAGAGGAAAAACCTTTAAAACGTAATTTTATCAACAAACGTTATTTTTTACTCTTAACTTCTTTAAAAATGTTTTTATCAGGATAAATATTAGTATGTGACAGTTAGACATTTTTTCCCATTTGAAAATTTATATTTCCCAATATTTTATACTTGTTTTAAACTGATTTCTTAAAAAAAAAATATTTTACTGAAAAAACAAATTCTTAAGTTTGTTATGCTCCCCATAGTTGAAATTTCATATTCTTTTAGAATCCAATTAAACTACAAAAATCTTTATTTTTCTTATGATTAAAGAAGCATATATTATGATTTATTCTTTCTTTATTTTAACTTTAGTGTTTGAAAAACTAGCAAAATACCATGATATTTTAGCAAAAAATATGATGGTATTTTGTTCGTAGTTATGACTTTTTGCTTACAATCGAATCATAATAAAAATCTTTCTTTATTTAAATTTCTTTACTTTTCTTACGATTAAAGGCATATATTAAAATTGATTTTTCTTACGATTATAGACATATATATTATGATTTATTCTTTCTTTATTTTAACTTCACCGTTTGGAAAACTAGCAATATACCATCATATTTTTCTGACTTTGACGACTTGGTTCTTTCGGTAAGAGATATGCTTACCTAGGTCTGATTTATCCAATATCCGTACGGTTCATTACTACTCATTTTGACTTTTTCGAACGAACAGTTATATTTAATAATGATAATTTCATTGTAGAAAAAAAAGATAATTTCATTTATTATTTTTTCCTTTAAGGTTTTTGACCAAAATTAAATGGGTGTTTAATACGGTTATGCAGTACTAGTTATCAATCAGTGAGACTAAAAATGGTGTCATCAATCATTTTGACGTCGAGGAACAGATCTCGATTTCCAGGACTGCTAGTTGTGATTTTAGTTTTTCCTTGTTCCCATTCGGCTGTATCCGGTAAATTTGGAAATAAAGTGGTGTAAATAAAAAAAAAGTGAAAATGTAAAGAAAGCGAACAACGTGAAAAAGTAAAGAGAGAAACAAAATTCAGCGTTAATGTATTTTAATGCAAAACTAAGAATAAAGTTAGCGTGCTAATCTTGTTTTATCAACAATATTTGGAATAAAAATAATAGTTTTAAGTAATTAGTAACTTTTCAACTCATTTCAGAGTATAATTTTTCTCCACAATATATAATCTAAAACAACTATACATTCACATTTTTATCTTTATACACTACTACTATTATTTATGATATCAATGATGTCTATAACTTAATCCAAATCAAAATTTTTTTAAAAAACTTGATACCGTAGCAGATTCAATTTGTAAACATACTCAGAATAAATTCTGTAAAGTGATTTTTTGAATAATAATATTTTTAAAATTTGATCGGAATCCAAAAATATAGAAAATATAAAATGTGAAATTTTGAAATTTCCTACAGAATTTAATATAAAATTTTAAATTAATAATGAAAGGAATGATGATAAAATATGAAATGAATATTCAAAACCTATATAAATATCTTTTCGAACCGGCATGTTAAGTTCTTAGCTACTGTTGTAAGAATACTTATATACTTAATTTTATATTTATTTTAATTTGGTTGAAAATATGAGTTTAAAATATTATAAGATCCAATTTGTGATAGAGTTGTAAATCTACTGAAACTAAATTATTATTATAGTTTTATAGTAATAATTAATAACTTATTATTTACCAAATCTATCTCAACATTCATAAGACTCGAATGTAGTTTAAAACTATTTAAAAAATAATAAAACTTCGATCCAAAAGATATTCGAAAGCCAAACACTAATAGCAATATCAGCCCATTCAATAGGTAAAAATGAATCACTGAAGATACACATGTTTAATTCATGAAGTCAATATGTGTAAACTCTCTTCATGCAGTCAATCTAATTACTCATGAATCTTGGGGACCAATTGTCATGCTCACGGGTTCGATACTAGGTGGTGGCGAACTGCCTCTTCCATGTCACCAAAGTGATACTGAGCCTAGGCCCAGGTACAACCTTCCCGGGTGAAGTGGACCGCTGCCTGACCGGGCCCAGGGAATGACCCGCGAAGCGGGGAACCCTGGATTACAAAAAAAAAAAAAAGATAAACTATACTTTCTTGCGCATTACGGTAAGTGTAATGTTTGAATTACATGCCAGCCCAATAATAACAAATGGGCCGAGACATAAAAAGCCTTTCAGCAGAGCTTATATTTATAAAGCCTCAAATCAAAGGAGCAAAGAATCAAACCTTTTACACTTCATTGTTTATCAGAATATCTCTTCGCCTCTCCCGGAACTCTCCACTCAGATCGAACCAATCTTCAACAAAAGATCGCAGAGAGAGGTTTCTTGTACTGTAAATGGATAATCTTCCCGGAGGTTGTAAGAGCAGGGAGGAGCTCTCGGCATACGTAAGATTTTCATCAACCCTAAGAATTAAACGTAAGAGTCAAGAAACCTTTTTCACTAGTCTCTCTCTGTTTCAGATTCATCGCAGAATCGAAGAATGCATGAAACAAGACAAGAACAAGGAAGAAACTATGAAACATCTAATGGATCATTATCAAATCACACCTGATATGACCAGCATAGGTAACGTAACACTTCTAATTTTGCTTTTTGCACCGAATCATCAATGTGTGTTTAAGGCATAAAAACGTTTCTTTATTTTGTAGTTTGGGATATTCTTGAAGCAACGTATCCAGAGGAATTCAGAGCCCACTATGAATCTTGCGAGGCTTATCGGAGGATCCGTGAAGCTTCAGTAATACACAGCTACCAACTTATACCGAGGTGGTTCAGGGATAAAAGAGAGATACAATATCAGCAACGTCGCTGTAGTATCAAGAGATATAATGATGATGCTGTAACATCACAAGAACCTCAAGAATCTGCCTTGTTACCTAGAGATTTTAAGAGCGTGGAGGAGTTCTCATATTACGTAAGAATATTCCAATCACTTCATTTCATTTTATCAATCAGTTAGAAGTTACATTATAATCTCTCACTCTCTTCTTTTTCTTTGCTCTGTTTCAGGTTCATGGAAAGATCATGGAGTGTATGCGTAATTACAAGAGTAAGGAAGAGACTGTAAAACATCTATTGGATCGATATCAAATAACACCTGAATCGACCAACGAAGGTAATTAGATTTTTTTTCATAGAACCATTAATGGGCAAAAGGTTTTCAGTAATTTTTACTATATACTTTTTTTGTAGTGTGGGATCGTCTTGAACAAAGATATCAACGTAACTTCAAATCTTACTATGAAGCTTGCGAGAAGAAGCGGAAGTTACGTGAACAAGAAGCACCAAGTAAGTAATTAGTACACAGACAAACCCTATTAGGTTCCTTTTCACACATGACATTATCTGATAAATTGTTTTTTTGTTCGTTTTGTTCTGGGACTGGTGAAGAAGTAACAGCTACTGCTCAGACCACAGCAGAAACTAGATCTTGTAAGTCATCCAACAGAGATAAAACATAGCTCATTTTGAGTTTTTTCGTTTGATTCTCCTGTGATCGTGTGTAGGTTCGACATCATTGGCCAGTAAGACACGTACACTGAAGAGCTTAAAGGATATAAAGGTCATGATAAAGCTAGAGAAACAACTTACATGTCCTCCTGGTGAAAGCTGTAATTATTCTTATCCTTTTCCCTCGAGTTTCTCTCAATGTGTGTTCCTAATACTTGAAGAATGACATTGTCTTTGCTTCTGTTAGTAGTGGAGACTGGTCAGTCATCACAAGTGCCTCGTTTGGGACCAGATGCTCAAGCTAATGGACCGAAGGACATGAATTTGGAGCAGCTTCTTCTTCTGCTGAATCTTTCAAAAGGCGGTGCATGATCCAGAATCAATAACTGTTATAAGACATTAGATGATCGAGAAAGAGCTGAGATTCTCACATTAGCATAGTTTTTTTTTTGTTTTAATAAAACATTACAGAAACACATGTTGGTATTGATGCTTACTTTCTTATTGTGATCCTAGACACTACTACAACTAGCCAAAGCAGTTTAACAAACATTGGATAGATATTTTAATGGGCTCTCTCAAGGCTTTGCATTGTTGGTCCCATACCAGAAACCATGGAGAAGAGATAAACATGTAATAAGTTAAAGAACATATTTTCATTCTATCAAAACCTCAATCCATTTATTAGTGTAGCGAAATACAACAAAAAAAAGCCGAAGCACAAGTGTTTGTGATGCTTATTCCTTTGACAAGAAAACCAAAAGACAAATGCAGAAGTCCCAAGAAAGCATAATCTAATGAGAAGGAACCATAAGTCCTAGAGACTTGTTGAGCCAAGCCTTCCATTTCCCAGAGGTCTTCCGGATTGTTGTTGTTGTGTCTACAGAAGCGTCTAACTTCTTAGACAGAACAAAGTTTCTTGATCCGGTTGAACCAATCTTTCCCCATGGATTAAATGCTGAAATAATTAAAAAAAAGTATTCATTACAGAATCAATACCAAACACATATGGCAGTAAAAAAACTCATAACTTACCTTCAACTGCATAGTAAGGAGAGTAGAGAAGGAAAAAGCTAGAATCAGAACCGAGTAGTGGAAGCCTGCCTTCACGAGCATAGCATTTGAGAGCATAATCAATCACACTAGAAACAGTTTCATCTTCTTTAACAACAAAACGAATGGGTCCAGCACTTCCTAAGAAACTAATGCTAACGAGGAACCTATTAATCTTAGACTTGTGTGTTTTCTTCTGCTTGTTGTTGTTGTACAGCAACATCTTTAACAATAAAGCGCCAAAAAAAGAAATAAAACTTTTGATGGGGGGGAGTTGAGTTTGGTTCAAGGGTCGACACCGATGCAACGGAAGTACCAGGATTCCTTGCAAGAGCCAAAAGTGAAGGAGGAAGAGAGAGGAGGGAGGAGAAAGCTCGCCCTTGCGTTGGTGCAATGGGAGAGCATAAATTCTCTGGTACTCGGAGTTGTTTCTACCATTCAAGACGCTGCTTCACAGAGAGAGAGAGTTTGAAGGATTGATTTGATTATAAGGAAACACAGAGTAACTGATGGGTTCGTATGAGAAGATGTATAGGATTAAGAATCTAAAAGGAAGTTTGGAGGATGAAAGAGTAAGTTTTGAGATGCGTGAGGGGGTGGAAAGGGTTAAAATAGGGTTGGAAAGAGAGAAAGGGAGGATGCGCGATTCTTCATCCGCAAGCAAAGCAAACCCTTTCAAGCACCGAAACTGTCTCCCTACTCTTCAGTCAATTCGGTATTTTTTTGTTATTTGTTCACGCGGAAGAAAATAGGGCCGTTTGGGATATCCTCAAGCCCATTATGACGACAAATCTCCCATAAGATCTTTAAAGTCTTTGATCAAAAGTTTTCACAAGATGATAAACAATCCAAATAGGTTTTTATTAAGGGGAAATTTGGAAAAATATCTTAAGGTGAGATTATATTTTGAAAACTACACTATTTTTTATGTTTTTGGATAAATACCTTTACCTATAAGCAAAATTACTAAACTATCAAATTTAAATGTCTATAGTTATTTTAATATTTCAATTAATAATTTCAGTGAATCCATAAATAAAATTTTGAATTAAGCGTTTGAAAATATAGTTAGTAACAAATTCAACAACAAAAACTCAACAATAATATCTAATCTAATATACTCATAGAAAAATATCACCACCATACATATGCTGTTTTCTATTTTCCTGCAAATCACGGAACTTCTCTATTTTTTCAAGATTACCAATCTAATGATTATGATGTGTAAATATTACTGGAAAAGGTCAATGGTTTCATGAATAAAATAGATATATTGTGGAGTATTAGTATACATAGGCTTTTATATTTCGCAAATCAGTACACGAAGTTGGTAGTTTTCAACCCTGCAGACAAAAAATTATGATGGTTAGTTTGCATGTGAATATTTCTAGTGACAAATGTAAGTTAGACAACTTTACATCATGTCTTTCCAGATTGCTGAGTTGGTGAAAACAACTTCAAAAGCTTAAAAACAGCAGAATTCAATGTATGTTTTGATGAAATACATCTCATCGTCATAACATGAGATTATCCGGAGGAATCAAATGTTACTTGAGTCACATGTTTTTTACACATGACAAATATAACATTTTTATAAGCAAAGGTAATCTGTAAATGATGTGTGTTTGAACTCTAAGAACAAAACACACTATGAACTACCAAATATGTCACTGATTAAGTTAATAAATAAATTATGGAGCAGCTTTTTTTACAGACGAATAATATTAATAATAATTTGAGATCCTTTAACTTTTTAATTTTAATCAGAGGATATAATTGTCTTATCACATAAAAGAAAGAGTAATTTTCAAAAAGCAAAAACATAAATGCATTGTTCAAAATTTAAATCACAAATAGGGTATTTTTCAAATTATCCCTTTTATTAAATAGTTTTTTTTTGTCAACTATTAAATAGGTTCAATACCCTTATATCTTTACTCGATGGATATATAATTTTTTTAATATAATTTGTTTTTCTTTCTCAATTCGATTTTTTTTTTTAATTTTGTTTTTGTACTTATTTTGAAATCCAAAAGTCCTTTTTGAAACTATTTATAGAATTATTGTTTAAATTTTAAATCTTAACTATTACTAGATCTCAACCCGCGCAACCGCGCGGGTATTTGTTTTCATTTATTTTTATATAAATATTTTTTTTACTTCTAAATTGGTATATATTATATAAGGTGTGTATATCGAAAATGATGATTAATTATTATATATAGTATAGATTAATTATTGTTAGTAAATGATGATTTTGTTATTTTTAAAAATAAACTATATAATTTTTAAAGTTAACATCAAAAATATATAAATAATTAACTTATACTATTACAATATTAAATTATATAATTTTAATTTAAACATGTATTTTATTATAATACCTATAAATCCAATAGATCATTTAGTTTTTATTAGCCCAATAAAAATTATAGTAAGCCCAATAAATGTTATTTGTGAATTTAATGAATGTTATTAATGATTGAATAATGTAATGTCATAAATTCTATTAGATGGTCTATTTTAAAATATCACACATGAAATGAAGTCATGACTTCTGTTTTAATATATAAGATTTATAAAATATCATTGTGATTAATTATTGTTATAATTATTACTGTGATTAATTTAATCAACTCTGAAAAGTTTTTGTGTGAGCAGTGATCCTGTCGATGCATCTTCAAAAATCTAAATTATTTAAACCACCTCCATTGGTTATAATTTTTAGTGGGTTCTTAAAACTAATTTAATAGTTAATTATGTATTTTATGAAGTTTAGAATTCTTATTAATGTAATTAGTTTTGTGGAGGTCCATTAGGAAAACCCTGATAAGGTTTTTAATTTTTTTTTAGAAATTAAATTATTAAATTTAAATATTACAAAACTTAGATTTCATAACATTTAAAAAAACATGACATAAAAACATATAAAAAATAGAAATACAAATTTATAATTAGAAATTTTAAACAAATATAAAAGATATGCATAAACGAGAAAAAAACTATTAGTTGTAATCTTGATTTGTATCAAACTAGGAGCCAGCCTATGTCTCTCGTAATGTTAAAGTGCTTCAGCAACTCAAAAGATCAATAAGAATCAAACTTACCAACATTGCTTTCAACGTAGAAGCGAAACACCATTTCTCTTCAAGACAAATACTCAAGTTTTCCACAAGTTAACTTAAGAAGAAACATATCAAGCCTAAATGCGATTCTACCATCAGTTTTACGTTCATAAATAACCAGTCTGAAAAAACAAGTAATCACTGCCACAAAACAAACAAATAAACAAACACTAGCTAAATCTCAATAACCGCACAAGAGGAAAACTTTGAGAGCTTAATAAACAAAAGCCTAACCATGTAATCATTCAACTTGTGGTTGCTGCTGCTCTCCTTGCTGCTCATCTTCTATCCGTACCCTCTCAAAAGTGTCATTACAAAACGTAGCAGCGATTACAATAACCGGTCCAGACGCAATAAGCGGCCAACTACTCCACTTCCCACGACCTGGTCCTGAGCTCCAGCCAAGTAAATAGTTAAACCAGCGGCTGCAGCCGGAGAACCGGAAGTTGGAAGAAACGCACCGCACATAGACAAGATCTCAAACTGACCACGAAGAGACATAACTCCTCCAGATGCACTAGGCTGACGCAGAGTAACATTAGTGACCAAACCTTACATCACCCTTACATCACAATCTATAAAATTGGAAAAAACTTTTTCTTTTTCAATTTTTTTTTGCTTTTGGGTTTGTTGATACCTGACTAGACTCCTCAATGATGTCGTCGTGCAACGGAGGATCTGCGGATACTTTGATGGCTCTCTGAGATTTAACTTCCGTCGATTGTTTTCTTGAAGAGACTCTTCTGTCAAGTATACCATTTAAGTTACAACAGTCTTTAACTCTTTTATTCTGAGGAATAGATGGAATTTATTTACCAATTCAAACTCTTTTATAAATTTGGAAATAAACCACAAAATACTATGAATCATTGGGATGAAGCTCGAAGAAGACATTCATCAGTGGTGTAATTAGAACTTCTTGGACAAATCAAATGGTGATCCGAGAGTTCACCGCTTCTCATTGCAGATTGAAGGTTTGTGGAAGGTTTCCCAGAGCATTACCAACAAAAGGTTTGGAGTTTTCATTGGTTTAGACAAAAAAAGGTAAAAGTGAGATTATAGTAATCGGTTTGTATTTGGTTGATGAAATAATTGCTTGGTTTGGCGTAGTTATGATGATATCGCACAGAGTTTCAGTTGTGAATTCTATCAGGACTTTTTACCTCATCAGAGGAGAGATCAATAGATGATTCTCATCCCTCTTCAATGGTGAAATATATTCATAAAATAAGAAAACATTGGAGTTTTGTTAGGGGTTTTTTTCAATATGAGTAGTCTTACTTGTTTGTTTGAGTAGTCTGATTTAGTACTTGTACTTGTCTTGTTTGAATCAAATACTTGTTATTCAGAGAAAAAAGCTAGTACTTGAAAGTTACTTACCTCCATAGGTTACTTGGTAAAATCAGATACCTTTCTATACAATATTTGATTATTCACAAGTATTTTAAATAAAAATAAATAAATTATTTTAACGAGTAGCAGATACTTTTTAAAATGTAACAATTACTTTTAATAAGTAACAAATACATTTTTATCGAGTAACTAGTACAAACCAAGTATCAAAAAATAATGTCAAAACCAGGATGCCACTATCAGCCAAATCTGTGTGTTTGTTTATTGTGAATGTTTTCATGAGGTTTCTATGAGTATAATTTCTCATGAAATTTCAATATCCATAAATATTTTATCTGGTTTCTATGGAAAGTTGTATTTTTAAATTTAATACTTTTTTTTTTTTAATTTTCACTAGCTATTTTGATTCTTTATTATCTACTCATGTATGCATGTATATACATTTTCAACACTAAACATATAAAATATGTATGGTGGATTTATCAATAGGTAAAATTTAGTCAAAGTTTCATTCATGGTAAGAATCGTTTGGGGTCAACTATAGTATGTTTTATTTTTATTTTTATTAGATCTAATTTGTTTAGCGTAATGTATTTAAATTAGGTTTAAATTTTTAATCTTAGGGTAATATGGTATTAGTAATAATTTAATTCATATTTCTCCAGTTAACTATGAAAAGTTTTATTGAGAAAAATTCAAGTTCAATATGTCCTATTTAACCATTTCTACTTTATTTTATCGTTTAAAGTGTTTTAAATTCATAAGCTAAACTAAGAAATGGTAAGTCAAAATTGATTTTATTATGTACATAGTAAAGCAACATTTTAAACAGCTGATCAGAAGATATGATTAATATTTTTGTGTTTTTGGCAAAATTATAACTTTTGTTAAATTTAGCATTACAAAATTGGGGTTAACCAGTTAGAAGGATAAACATAATTGGTGAAAATAACCATCTGATGGATCATTTTTTGCAGCTTTATTTGATGGTCATCTAACAAAACTAAAATGGTGAATGTGGAAGCTATACTTCCTAGTTCTTATAGTATAGACAAATTTCTGTATTTCGGAAGTCAAAATAAGATCTGAAATTTAATTAACTTAATATCTTTTGGGATCATGTCTACACTTTACTCTTTCTTTTTTTTTTGCTTGTTATTAAGTAACTTGGTTTTTAAAAACATGTGATCAATTTCAATAAAAAAATTGTGTTAATTTGATATATCATAATGTAGTTAGTAGTGATAATTAGAAAACATCAAATCAAGATTCTAGAAGTTTTAAGATCAGAGCTCTTCTTTATTCTATGTAATTCTATTGGGGTTAATATCGGACAAAAACTAAAATAAACTATAAAATGTAAAGAAAATTATGATCATAGAGCATATGGATTTAGGTTGAGGTATATGTTATTATGTCCTATATAGTTCTGTGAGACACCTTGGACAAAACTAGAATTTGTAGTGGACTAAGAGAAGATCTCGACCGTACTAATCTTTCGTTTGTGTGAAAGAAACACAATGAAAACCGATCTTACTTCACAATTCTATAAAGAGTACTTACATGACATATTAACATATTCCTAAAACCTAAATCCATATGCTATTGGATCTTAATTTTCTTTAAATACAGTTTATATTAACTTTTTCCAATATAAACCCAATACGATTACATATAATAAAGAAACTCTCTGAAATTAAAACTTCCACAATCTTGATTTAAAGATTTTAAAATTATCACTACTAACTACATTATGATATATAAAATAAAACCAATTTTCTTAATTAAAATTATCTCATTTACTTAAAAAACTAAATATTTCAAAACAAGCAAAAACAGAAAAACTAAAGAGTAAGACATTATCCAAAAATATATTAAACGAGTTAAATTTTAGTTCTAGTTTTACTAAACAAATCTATACGCACATGAAAAGATAGCAGAGGGGGCAGCAGCAGCAGAGTTGACCTCTAAACACACAAGAAGAAGAGGAAGAAGAATGCACAAGAAGAAAAAGCAGCAGCATTTCTGTGCATTCTTGTGAATTCTGCTTCTTTTGTACGTTTAGAGGTAGACGCTTCTGCCGCTGCAGCCGCATTAAAAAAAATGAACCCATAAGAAATTGATTTTTCTGTAAAGTGGAGATATCTAAAAGCATATGTTCCAATGCATGTTGAATATATGAACAATTTATAGTGAAAGAACAAAATGAATGACGAAACTGGCCTTGCCAATAGGTTAAATTATTCAAAATTGCATTGATGGCAAGAATTTATGGTGTGGTCAAACTTAATGGATTATTATGTTTATTTTTTCTTTTTTATTGGTATGGTCCATCATATAATTTGTTTCCGAATATATGCATGAAGAAAAATATACTGAAAATAGTAAGAGATCTGCACAGATGCACCAAATAAAAGGGCTGGGCATACTTGCAAATTTTCAGATATTTTCTATTTTACTTGTTCGTTCGAGTAGTCTGATTAGTACTTGTATTTGTCTTGTTTGAATCAAATACTTGTTATTCAGAGAAAAAAAACTAGTAATTGAAAGTTACTTTCCATAGGTTACTTGCTAAAATAAGATACCTTTCTATACAATATTTGATTACTCACAAGTATCATAAATAAAAATAAATACATTATTTTAAAGAGTAGCAGCTATTTTTTAAAATGTAACAATTACTTTTAACAAGTAACAAATACATTTTATCGAGTAACTAGTACATACCAAGTATCAAATAATAATGTCAAAACCAGCATGCCACTATCAGCCAAATCTGTGTGTTTGTTTGTTTTGAATGTTTTCATGAGGTTTCTATGAGTATACTTTCTCATGAAATTTCAATATTTTTTATCTGGTTTCTAAGAAAAATATACTGAAAATAGTAAGAGATCTGCACAAAGATGCACCAAATAAAAGGGCTGGGCATACTTGAAAATTTTCAGATATTTTCTATTTTACTTGTTCATTCGAGTAGTCTGATCTAGTACTTGTTTGAATCAAATAGTTGTTATTCAGAGAAAAAAAAACTAGTACTTGAAAGTTACTTTCCATAGGTTACTTGGTAAAATCAGATACCTTTCTATACAATATTTGATTACTCACAAGTATTTTAAATAAAAATAAATAATTTTTTTTAAAGAGTAGCAGCTACTTTTTAAAATGTAACAATTACTTTTAACAAGTAACAAATACATTTTATCGAGTAACTAGTACATACCAAGTATCAAATAATAATGTCAAAACCAGCATGCCACTATCAGCCAAATATGTGTGTTTGTTTATTGTGAATGTTTTCATGAGGTTTCCATGAGTATAATTTCTCATGAANATACATTTTATCGAGTAACTAGTACATACCAAGTATCAAATAATAATGTCAAAACCAGCATGCCACTATCAGCCAAATATGTGTGTTTGTTTATTGTGAATGTTTTCATGAGGTTTCCATGAGTATAATTTCTCATGAAATTTCAATATCCATAAATATTTTATCTGGTTTCTATGGAAAGTTATATTTTTAAATTTAACACTTTTTTTTTTAAATTTTCACTAGCTATTTTGATTTGTTATTATCTACTCATGTATGCATGTATATACATTTTCAACACTAAACATATAAAATATGTATGGTGGATTTATCAATAGGTAAAATTTAGTCAAAGTTTCATTCATGGTAAGAATTGTTTGGGGTCAACTATAGTATGTTTTTATTTTTATTTTTTATTAGATCTAATTTATTTAGCGTAATGTATTTAAATTAGGTTTAACTTTTTAATCTTAGGGTAATATGGTATTAGTAATAATTTAATTCATATTTCTCCAGTTAACTATGAAAATTTTTATTTTGAGAAAAATTCAAGTTCAATATGTCCTATTTAACCATTTTTATTTTATTTTATCGTTTAAAGTGTTTTAAATTCATAACCTAAACTAAGAAATGGTAAGTCAAAATTGATTTTATTATGTAAATAGTAAAGCAACAGTTTAAACAGCTGATAAGAAGATATGATTAATATTTTTGTGTTTTTGGCAAAATTATAACTTTTGTTAAATTTAGCATTACAAAATTGGGGTTAATCAGTTAGAAGGATAAACATAACTGGTGAAAATAACCATTTGATGGATCATTTTTTGCAGCATTATTTGATGGCCATCTAACAAAATTAAAATGGTGAATGTGGAAGCTATAATTCCTAGTTCTTATAGTATAGAAAAATTTCTGTATTTCGGAAGCCAAAATAAGAACTGAAATTTAATTAACTTAATATCTTTTGGGATCATGTCTACACTTTACTCTTTCTTTTTGTTTTGCTTGTTATTAAGTAACTTGGTTTTTAAGAACATGTGATCAATTTCAATAAAACAATTGTGTTAATTTGATATATCATAATGTAGTTAGTAGTGATAATTAGAAAACATCAAATCAAGATTCTAGAAGTTTTAAGATCAGAGCTCTTCTTTATTCTATGTAATTCTATTGGGGTTAATATCGGACAAAAACTAAAATAAACTATAAAATGTAAAGAAAATTATGATCATAGAGCATATGGATTTAGGTTGAGGTATATGTTATTATGTCCTATATAGTTCTGTGAGACACCTTGGACAAAACTAGAATTTGTAGTGGACTAAGAGAAGATCTCGACCGTACTAATCTTTCGTTTGTGTGAAAGAAACACAATGAAAACCAATCTTACTTCACAAATAAGAGTAGTTCACGTTGTGTTTCTGTCACACGAACGAAAAACTAGTAAGGTGGAGATATTCTCTTAATCTGCTACTAATTTCAGTTTTAGTGTCTGTGCGGCGGATTTTACAATTCTATAAAGAGTACTTACAGGACATATTAACATATTCCTAAAACCTAAATCCATATGCTATTGGATCTTAATTTTCTTTAAATACAGTTTATATTAACTTTTTCCAATATAAACCCAATACGATTACATATAATAAAGAAACTCTCTGAAATTAAAACTTCCACAATCTTGATTTAAAGATTTTAAAATTATCACTACTAACTACATTATGATATATAAAATAAAAACAATTTTCTTAATTAAACTTATCTCATTTACTTAAAAAACTAAATATTTCAAAACAAGCAAAAACAGAAAAATTAAAGAGTAAGACATTATCCAAAAATATATTAAACGAGTTAAATTTTAGTTCTAGTTTTACTAAGCAAATCTATACGCACATGAAAAGATAGCAGAGGGGGCAGCAGCAGCAGAGTTGACCTCTAAACACACAAGAAGAAGAGGGAGAAGAATGCACAAGAAGAAAAAGCAGCAGCATTTCTGTGCATTCTTGTGAATTCTGCTTGTTTTGTACGTTTAGAGGTAGATGCTTCTGCCGCTGCAGCCGCATTAAAAAAAATGAACCCATAAGAAATTGATTTTTCTGTAAAGTAGAGATATTTGAAAGCATATGTTCCAATGCATGTTGAATACATGAACAATTTATAGTGAAAGAACAAAACGAATGACGAAACTGGCCTTCCCAATAGGTTAAATTATTCAAAATTGCATTGATGTCAAGAATTTATGGTGTGGTCAAACTTAATGGATCATTATGTTTTTTTTTCTTTTTTATTGGTATGGTCCATCATATAATTTGTTTCCGAATATATGCATGAAGAAAAATATACTGAAAATAGTAAGAGATCTGCACAGACGCACCAAATAAAAGGGCTGGGCATACTTGCAAATTTTCAGATATTTTCTATTTTACTTGTTTGTTCGAGTAGTCTGATTAGTACTTGTATTTGTCTTGTTTGATTCAAATACTTTTTATTCAGAGAAAAAAAAACTAGTACTTGAAAGTTACTTTCCATAGGTTACTTGCTAAAATCAGATACCTTTCTATACAATATTTGATTACTCACAAGTATCATAAATAAAAATAAATAAATTATTTTAAAGAGTAGCAGCTACTTTTTAAAATGTAACAATTAATTTTAACAAGTAACAAATACATTTTATCGAGTAACTAGTACATACCAAGTATCAAATAATAATGTCAAAACCAGCATGCCACTATCAGCCAAATCTGTGTGTTTGTTTATTGTGAATGTTTTCATGAGGTTTCTATGAGTATACTTTCTCATGAAATT
>CAKOAT010362487.1:0-11947 GCA_932364175.1 Eruca vesicaria subsp. sativa
TTAGAGCCCGCTGACAGTGCCGAACTCGGAACGTCTACGGTGAACATAACAAGACGATTGATGTATCTGGCAGACCCGATCCGAGCGGCGATTCTTATGACCTAAAATAGGTACATGCCGTTCTCTTTTCCTTGATCGGGTCTTCACATACCCTTTACATTTTACTGTCTAGAATGGAAACTTTAATCAGATCAAACAAATCAATCACACTAATTTTGTAAATTAACCACAATTTTTTTTTTTAAAATTGTTTCATTGTAAATGTTATAGCATTCGTTTTCCTCAGCATTTAAAGTTTGCGATGCTGGTTGCAACTTCACGGACGCGACTTATATGTTAAACAACGAGTTCGACATCATCTTTATGCTATACAAAGATTTTCACTGAGAATTTAATTATAGTTTAGTATATTTCATGTCCTGGTTATATCTTTGGTATCTGCGTTTTCAGAGATTGATGTTTCTCATACAGATGGGTTAGTCCTAAATATAGGTGATTTGTCATTTCATAGAAGGGAGTAAATATTGCAACTGAATCTGCACTTTTGCCTCTAAACATGAACTCAAAGTTTGCTCTTTAATCCAATTTCTTTTCTTTTGTACTAAGCAAATTGAACAATTTCTAAGAGTTGCGCTTTGCGAAAAAACTCTTATCAGATGTCATTCCCACTATCGATATAGGTGTATCGTTTGATGATATTGGGGCTCTAGAGAATGTGAAAGACACACTGAAGGAGTTGGTGATGCTTCCACTTCAGAGACCTGAGTTATTTGACAAATGCCAGCTAGCGAAGGTACCTTCCATCGCCTTATGTTTGTTTCTCTCTTTTTATTGGACATCAAATATATAAATTACTTTTACTGCAGCCTACGAAAGGTATTCTGTTGTTCAGACCAAGAGAAGACAATGCTGGCAAAGGCAGTACCAACTGAAGCTGGAACAAACTTCATCACTGTCTCAATGTCCAACATTACTTCAAAGGTATCTATCGAACTGTGGTTTGAGTCTGTCCTTATACTTTCTTTTGCAGATCAACTAATATGAATGCTTTGTAGTGGTTTGGTGAGGGAGAGAAGTATATGAAAACTGTCTTCTCTTTAACAATCAATATTGCTCCAAGTGTCATTTTTGTTGATAAGGTATGTTCTGTTTTGCCACTTCTCTGACGCTAAATTTTTATGTATTATCTTGATCTCTGATGATTGCTGAAAAAAAACTTATTAATTAGGTTGATAGCATCTTCGGAAGACGTGAGAATCCAGGGGAACATGAATCTATGCGTAAGATGAAGAACGAGTTCATGGTTAATTGGGACCATTTAAGAACCAAGGATAGAGAACGAGTTCTGACGCTGCTACCAACAGACCATTTGACCTTGACGAAGCAGTTATTAGATGGCTTCCCTGGAGGTAAACCTACATTTTCTCTGTCTCTTATGATAGATGATTCTTCATGTTGTTACTATTGCTTAATGCATACATCTATGTTGCAGATTGATGGTGAATCTTCCAGATGCAACGAACAGATCAAAGATCTTGAGCGTTATTCTTTCTAAAGAAGAAATTGCACCTGATGTTGATTTAGAAGCGATTGCTAATATGACAGATGGTTACTCAGGAAGTGACTTAGAGGTCTCTACTCATCTCTCTCTCTCATTGGTTCTCAATCTCCTTGGCTTGTGTAAGCTCACATTCTCTCATTTGGTTTGCAGAATCTTTTGTGCTAAGCAAAACATGATCTCAAAGTTTTATTTTATATCAAACAATTTCTTCACTACTGCTGCACATGTTATTCAAGGCTTTGGCCCACAGCCACTGGGTGGCACCGGTCCATCAGCAGTGTCGAACTCAAAAGGTTCTCTTTTTTTATTCTTCTCATCATATTTTTGAGCAGGCGGTGTTTGTCCTTCTTGGTGATGTTGGTCGTGAGTTGACTGGCAAGCATGCTTCAGAGTTAGTTGAAAGATACTTTGAGGTAATTTCAAACATTTTTCTCCATCAGCTCAGTTTATGTTCTCACACAAGAGCTTTACTTGAATGCCAGTTAAACGAGAATGTGGGAGCTGATGAAACTTTCCCGGTTCCACAAACTCTCATGGATACCATTGGACAGACACACAAGTTTGTTGTTAAGTTCTCACAGCATAACCTCACTGGCAAGAATCAAACCATCACTGTCACAAAGGTACTCCCATCACCAGCTCCACAAAACGCAATTGAAGATCCAGCAGATGAGAGGATTAGAAAGGCTTCTAGCAGTCTTGAATCATAGGTAGCTAAGCGTGCTAATAGTGACTAATATAGCTTAAGTCATTGCCTGCTCCATAGTTTTCATTTCATACTTTGCCTTCTTTATATTTTCGGTTTCAGACTACACTCTTTATTATGGTAAATTCTCTATTTTGACGTTTGGATGCAATCAAATATGGCTTTGAGGTTTCCGTTTTAATGCGAAGCAGTTTTTGTTTGGGATAAGGGATTATTTAGATTAAGTTACGTAGTGGATTATGATTTAAAATCCTAGAAACTTGAATGACTCATACCGAATATCATGCTAGGTATTATATAGAGAAAATGACTAGAATAGACCTAAACTTTTTTCTCTCACAAATATAGATCTTAACAATTAAAATGACCAAAATAGCACTTAAATGTTTTATTAAATATACATTTATACTTTTTGGGTTAACTAATCCTATATTTTTTTTTTGTTTAGAGTTGAGAAGTGCGGTTTTGGGGATAGGGTTTCAAACTTAAAAAAATTAAGAAAACTTAAAATTTTCGAAATAAAAAATGCTATTTTGGTCATTTTAATTTTTGAGATCTATTTTTGTGATACAAACTTAAAAGAGGGCTATTTTAGACAATTTCCCTATTATATATTGTTTCAATTTTTTTTGATCCAATCACTAGAAAGACAAAAGTGAAACTGTGAAGAAAAGTAATATTACTCTTTGATCAATTTAAGAATTCCTTTCTAGGTTTGATGAATGTGCTAATCTCACGTGGAACCCAATCTCTTACCAAAAATCCAAACTAAAGGTTGATTGTTATAATAAAAAGTTTTGTTCGTACTTAGGAGCGAAATGTTATGTTAACGAAATAGAAAAAGAAACTATAAGTCTTACAAACTTATTACTAACCAAGTATTTTACTATTTTAGTTTTAAAAAGAAAAGTATTTTACTATTTTCAAACAAATGACATTTTCTAAAAAATATGATAGTTATGAGTACTAATCACTAAACATTTAAACCTATACCGTTTTTAAGTTAGTTAAAAATACATTTGATCCCCCCTTTCTAAATCTACACATATATTATTAAACTATTAAATTTCATATATTTATGTATTTACAATATAAAGTATTAATAATATTTTGGAAGCAAAATTTGATCAAATAAATATAAAAGGGATATATTCTCAACACAGATATAAAAACGCTCAACATGTTAAATAATAATAATGTAATCAGTGAAGAGTTAATCAAAAGTCTAAGACGAAACAATTATAATTTTCTTATTTTAAGAGTGTGAATAATCGTAAAGTAAAAATATGGGAGAATTTGCGAAATAGCTAAAATGGAGAGCATAATTAAGAAACTGACTATGATTTTGACTGAATTAAGTGTATAACTTTTGTCCCTAAAATGATCCGGTTCTGCCCTTTATGATAACAAGTCACCGGTAAAAAAAGAGAAGAAAAAATGACGTCGACAGAAATGTATGGGGTCCAAGATGGAAATTGGTTGTTGGTAACTTAGAAGAAACACGTCACTATTAAATGTGTAGACAAAATAGAACTCTTTCCAATGTCTATTCTATTCCATTTACCAACCTAAGTCATTTTATTTTTAAGATGAACTAGATTTTGACCCGCGCTTAAAAGCGCGGAAATTTTTTATGATTAAAAATTTATATAATTATGTTTTGTTTTAATTTAAAGAATATTTTGATATAAAATCAGTTCACCAAAATTTATGGTGAAGATTGTTTTTCATTAGTTTTTAGTTTGACTTTTTATTTTTAGATTTTGGTTTTTGGTTTTTGGTGTTTAAGTTTCTACTTTTCATTTTCAGTTTTTGGTTTGGGTTTTTAATTTTTAAACCCGCTGAGTTAGTTTGAACTGATATTACCAACAAACAAATCTCAAATAATCGAACATCTAATTTAAAACTGAAAAAGATGAAAACAAATTAAAAAAAAAAATTGAAATAGTTTATATTGTAAATAAACAAAGCAAAAAAATATAATATGTGTTTTCAGTTTTTGGTTTTGGATTTTAGTTTTTAGATTTGGTATTTGGTTTTGCTTTACATTTTTTTAATCAGTAAATTATTTAAGAAAAATAAAACAATAAATTATTTAAAAGTTACAATTGAAATTTATCAAAACAAAATGATTGTTATTTAAAATAAAAAAATATATTAACATGTTTTAAAGTACATGATTAAAATAAATGATTAATAATAGATAATTTTGTTTTGTTAAAAATATTAAATATCTTTTGGGTTTGAAAATAATAATTGATTTTTTGATCTTTTAAGGTGAAAAGTTTATTCAATATTTTTGGAGTTTTTTCTTAATATTAAGCCCAAAAACCAAACTATATAATTTGTTCAAAAAATAAAAGTAAGCCTAAAACTATTTTCCATAAATAACCACTTGTTTAATTTAAGTATAATTAGTAGATTTTCATATTCCATATTTTGATGATATATATTCTTTTTAAACATTCCATATTTGTAGGAGAAAATATGTGTTTTCGGTATACACATAGATATTTGCCGTATTTTGAAGGTAGTTTACATTAATGTCATATTTTTACATTATTGTGTTGTTTTAATTTAAGTAATACGGTTCAATCAGTTATATGACTTATATTATTTGTAATATTCTAGAAAGGGTCCAAATTTAAATGACAACTTGTATCAGTAGATAAAAAGAATGACTCTATTTTAATAGAGTAGATGTATGAATAATTCTTACCAGATTGCGTGTATACTATTCTATCTAAGTTGCACATATACTATTTTATTTCTGTGACATAGTACATCGTCCAAATCTTTATTGAGAACTATACATATAAAATCAACCACAACAGCTGAATAATATACCCAAATGCCTATTTAGTAAATCTAAACCCTAGATTCTAATCACTAAACCCTAACTCTAATTATTCCCTTCACTTTCTAAATACTAAACCCTAAATATAATCACTAATCCATAACCCAAATATAAACATAATCACTAAACCCTAAACTCAAATATAAACCCTAAATCCAAATATAAACCCTCAACCTAAATAGAATGGAACTAAATAGATAGCATAGTACATGTTGGAAAAAAGACTCTGATATGGAAGCCCATACCTTATACATAGGATTTATAGTGTTTAGTTTTGATCAATACACATAAATTAAGATTCATAACAATGATAAAACAACAAAACATAATTTATGTTTATGCATTGTAAAATCATACTACTATTCTATATTCTGAAAATAGAATAGAATACAATAAATAGTAAATATCATATATTCTATTTCACATGAATGGTCTTTCCATTTTACATATACATGATTTATTCAACTTATATACACATTGCGTCATTATTGTCATTTCTAAATTATTGGGGGTTGACTAATAAGTATAAGTACAAACAGTTAATTCATAAAAAGATCAAAATAATATATAACACATGTTTATTTATTACCAAATACATTTCTATTCTGAGTGCGCCAAATAGAATAGAACAAAATAAATAAGAAATTACAAATAAAATGACTAGAGATGGAATTGATGGAGTAGTGTAGAAAGAAAACGAGCAGAAGGTGAGGAACCATGGGGAGCAGTGGTGATGGAGAGAAGCTTGTGATGGCAATGAAATAACCGTGTGTACTGGTGCTGATGATGGCAGTGTTACCTATGGAATAATAACAATATAGTACATATAACGTTTCATTTCTATTCTATGTGTATAATATAAAATAGAATAGAAAAACATCATCTTCTCCGATTCAATTTTATTAAGCGGTGGAGATGAAGGATAAGTAAATCAGACATAAAAGATGTATTTTACGGAAAAAAACAGAGGAGATAAACAGACACTCAACAATAAAGAGAAGATCTAATGGTTTCAGTTATAGTGATTAAACTGAATAGCAGAACCCCATCTTACCGAAGGATACTGATTCTCTGGTAAAATATGTTCTCCTCCGATTATAAACCAACCGACAAACATCTTCTCTTTGCATATTACTTCGTTTTCAACGGGCCTCTCCTTGAATCAGTGACTAGTGGCTACCAAAAACGGAAGGCGCTTTCGTTGGTATGATTAAATTGTCGACGATTAGATCTCCGGTTTGCTTTTTTTGGTAGCGCAAATCTCGTAAATCTCATTTGTAAAATTTTCACCTTCTATAATAGTCATGAACCAGGAGTTATTTTGGAGAAATTGGTGATTCTTTGATGACTACGTGTAACTTTTTCTCCCATGTGTAATTATTGTTTTATTTTTTTAATTGCAGACTGTGCCGGTTACATATGAGGAGAAATTGGGTATTATATATAATTTGTAGACAGTATATAGGTGTGCTAGGTTATTTGGTTATGCGGTGAAATATAATTTTTTTGTTGTATATACGGTGAAATTCCCCTAAAAATATTTCTTTGTATGTTTGAGTATGTGATGGATGTTATATTCGCTTAGTAATTGTCACGACACCATTAGAAAGATTCCATTTCATCAGATGTCATATCGATTATTCAAAATTCAAACAAAAATTTTATAACTTCTTTTTTGATATTATACCATGCATGCTATCAAAATAAATAGCAAGAGAAAAAAGAATCAACAACAAAGAAATTACTCCATTTTACGTCTAACTAAGTTAGAGCTAAACTTCTTTATACAATTCATGACATAATAATCAAAGAAATACAACTAATAACAACTTCTCAACATCATCTGGATTATTTATGTATTCTAAACTTAGTTTTGGTATTTTAGAAAATGAATAAAGTATCTTTGTAACATAAAATTGCAAGAAAAAGTTATACGTAACATTCAACCAACAAAAAGATAGTATGTTTATATGAAAGTTCTACAATATTTTTTATAAGTTAAATAGCAAACGATTTATAAATTATTAACCCGGGCGTAGCCCGGGAAAGAACCTAGTATGAGTAATAATACATGTAACAGATCATATATGAATGTTTATCTAATTTATTTTGGACAATTAGCACATTCATGAAAGTGACACTTTCTTGTTCTCCACGGCGGTTAATTCGTTCATTTTGCTATACTAAAATTTTAAAACTATCATATCCTTAAGAAAGAAATTATATATATATATATATATATATATTTGAATTATTTACCCTTAGTCTAACTCTCATTTATCTTTTCATTTTTTTTTGTTTTTGATCTTTAACCATTCTTCTTACTATTTTATTACAAATTTTTCATTTAATTTTAATTACACTAATTTATTAAACCATTCTTCAATAAGACATTCTAGAGCCTGAAAAGATTAGATAATAGAAAATAGAAGCTTTAATCTTGTCCATTTCCCTCGGCTTCAAAAGTTTTAGTTTCCAAAAAAACAAAAACAAACCAAAACATGGATACATGACTTTGGAAAAAAAAATCTTGAGCGAAGTTCACAACTAAGTTTCATGGCTACAAGAACCAAGAAACACATAGTATTCATTAAGGGTCGGTAAAAAGAGAAGTCTAATTTACAGGAAGGAAACGAAGAGTGTATAATTACAAACCAGAAGCAAGTTTGTTCCCATAGCAACCTGCACAAATTGTGACACTTAAGTGAATCTTATATACATGTTATGCAACTAAATCAATAAGGATTACGATAGCAAAATCCACTATAATATCACTTGATGAACATCAAAAATAGGTGAAAAAGGTTATCTAACTGACCATAGTTTAAGCATGCTTCACGGGCATTAAGCATATTGCAGATGATATCTGCAAAAGACAAAATCGTATATATTAGTCCGGTACTTGCATAACAATTAATTTCAAAACTATCTAGATTCGAATAAATAAGACTACAAACTAGTAGATACATATATCTTTATTTGTCTTGTCCATCTTACTTTTTGAGAATATATCATGTTACCATTTTCATCAATCTTTCCATCAAGAAGAGACACCGATCCAACAAACCTAAATTTTACGTAGCAGACGATGTCATAGTTGTGAAGATTATTCCATCCAGAAAAGGTAGCATGATACACACTTTGGAGAATCTCCTTTTGCACATTGGTTTCCGATAAACAGTCAATAACAAAATTTTGCAACATGTATCTAATACCTCACTACCGTTTGTTTGTATGACTTATTGAACCATCACATGTGTCAAGCAAGATTGACAATATTATTGCCTTTGGAAGTAGCTTTCCTGATATTATTTGACGTAATGTCTTAAATAAAGCTCATGGTGTTTATCAAAAGTTTTCAACCACTTCTTTGGCTTTAATTATGGCTATGAATTGGCGGAGAGTTTTTCTTATTTGAACCGAGTTTGGTCGGAATCAGTAAGAGAGACGAAACTTGTCCATGGATTAGCTCAAAAGCGTTTTGTTAAGTCAGAATGGGATTCATTGGTTACAAATAAGGAAACAGAGGGTGGAAAAATAAGCTAATGCTCGGAAAGTTGGCCGGAAATGTACAAGCAGAATACAAAAGTATAGAAATGCTAATTCTAGCCACCAAGTGAGTGTAAGTAGTCTTGGATCCATTTCTCCTTGTCCCTTACAGACCTTATATAGGCACTTATTTCTCTCGTATCCTAGTTCACACTGCTCTAATGGGCTTTTTCTTGTCGGCCGAGTGATTGGGCCGATAGAATGAGCCACCGAACCGTGTGCCTTTGAAAGTTGGCCATCTGAAAGTTGGTTTTTATTGGCTAAAATCTGACACGAGCTGGAGCGGTGGCGTTAGCTGTGAACTAAGCTGATTACTGTTTTCTCGATGGACCGGACCTACTATTTCACGGGCCTTGTGGAGAGTGCAATCCATCTCTTACATAACTCTGAATCTCAAAGAGTAGCACCTATGACTGAAAAATGTTTGATTAGGATGGTAAGGAAGTTGGCATAGTACGGTCGCACTGGCCAAGAATGTTTGCTATCAGATCCATCACTTGAGTGATACTCTCATGGCACTGAAACCGCTAATGTTGAATGATGTGGCCTGCACTTTCTCTCCCTTACATCATGTAATGCTTGATTCCACTGGTGCGATTAGTGTTTCGTGAGAATTTTTTTTTTAAAATGCTGTGTTATGTAACTTTGATGTGGTGGTTAGGGCTGTGAGGCGGAGGAAGTGAATCGTACCTGGAGCAATCAAATGAGCCCAAGTTTGTCTATTACTCGCTTCATATACTCATTACCGGCGAAAGAAGAAAAAGTGATCAAGGAAGCCAGAAGCAGTCTGCACAATTAGACATGACGGTAAACAACATATTTATTCGTTTTGTAAGAGCATAATACTCTGAAGTCCTGGTGTAATCGCGAAAATTGGACATCTCAAGTTTGTTTTGTATGTTTATAGATATATATGATGTAAGGGGCAATTGATGAAATACCTGACAAAGACAAAGTTGAAGAAGATATTGAAGATCTCACTGACACGGTTAGTTACCTTGATTTAATCACAAAATTCATACCCACTCACCTTTCATTAGTTTCCTCCAAGCTTCTTCTATCTAACTACTTCTTTTGGTCTGTCGTCCTTATAGGTCCTCCATCAGATTGGTGTTGGCGCTGCATCTCAGGTTGGTGTTCTACTATATTTTGGCAAAATTGTCATGAAAACATTAAGGTTGGTTTAAAACTAAAACTCAGTTTGTTGCTTCTTTCTAAACCGCAGCTCCAAATGGCCGAATTGCAAGAAACACCGCTGCTCCAAATACAGTCAATAACAAGAATGAGAAGTACGTTATGTACATTGACCATTTCAGTTCATAATACTTGCATTGATCTATGAAGATTCACTGAAATTAATAATTCACATTTCATTTTCAACAATAAATAAGTGACCACTGATATTTCATTTCAGTTAGAGGCATGAAAGGAAGATTAGGAAGAGGTACAACTCCTTTGATGAGACGCCATCCAATGTAAGTGTTAATGATGAATTTGATATGGTTTTATGTATCCTGTTTTTGGTGAAGATCGTATGTGTGTACTCTATTCATCGCGTCTCTATACTTTACTGAAGATTTATTTGACAAGTAGCCATGTATAAAGAGAAGTTACCCATCAACATTGTGGTCAATGGCCACGTTGACTCTGAAAAATTGACAATCACTGGTCACTTTGATCTAAAAACTTGGTGGTATTAACAAGCGTGTGATTGGGAGGTTCGAGAAGGAAGTTGCTGTGATGTGCAAGAGATCCTTCAAGTACGTGATTGAGGTTCGTAATACTTACGGTGACGACAGTCAAATTAATCAATGTACATAATCAGCTAACACTTTTGTGTTTTAAACTTTACTATCGTCACTCTTCGACTGCCAAACCTCCTTCTTTGGTTACGTCTGAATATACTTATATGCAGGGAATGGACTGTGTGTCTGATAAGTACCAAGGTTGAGTGATGAGATGGAGTATGAAGTAATAGGAAGCTGATGACATGGCAGTGTGTGACGTGGACTGGCCGTTAGAATCAGTGATTCAATTGGATTGTTTGTTGCAGTCAACAAGTCCACATCCAAAATTGTATCGTCTTCTTCTTTTGGAAATGGACATTTTCTGGGGAAATGATCTTGGGATCCTAAGGTGAAAACCTTGGATTTGTGCTTGGCTGAAGATTATTACTTATTCGAATTGTACATGTTTCGATAGCTTGAGCTCTATCAGTGTCTTTTTGCATCTTTGACAGCCTGGCTATCCTCATACCCGAGACGTTCGAAAGTTTGGATGTCCTGACGTTTCATAGACTACCAGCTTTCTTGGCATCACCAAAAAGTTCTTGAATCAAGGATTGAGCCGGGTCACCATCAGGTTGTAACGTGATGAAGAGTTCGATCTATGAAACTGTCTCTTCATTTGTAAGGTATTGGTATAGATCATCTGATGATTGTATCAGAAATTGGTCTCCTGAGCCTAATCAATGGTGGTAAACTGCTGGCAAGGGGACATCCTTTTAATCGATTTGAAGCCTTAGTTACGACCATCACTTATATAACACCACACACTAAACTAAATTATAATGTCATCATTTAATCTCAAGGCAAATGAATAATACAAGAAAATATTTCCACCGCTTTAACCAGCATTTTATGAACACTTTCAACATTAGTATAAACATAATATATAACAAGAATAATATATATATATATAGTAGAATTTATATAAATTAATAAATTTCACAGATTTCAACTTGGGCCGATTTAAAATTTTAGACAAATTAATAAAATAATAAGATAATATTTTTATAGAAAACTCTATGTAAATATATGGTCCCATTAAAATTATAAACTACTAATTTGTATGTATGTATATTTTATATAAGTGAGAACATATCATTATATATATTTTATCTTATATTCAGAATGGAATTATCTTTATATTTTCTTAGCATTTAATATATTTGATGAGAATTAGTAATATTATATATAAAATAGTATTTTAATTATATGCAATATATATTATATACACCAAATAATATAATAAAATTAATAGAAATATTAAATTATAAAATTATAATTAATTTTTAGGGGTTTTTGCAAATTTGACTCAAAACTCAAAGTCAAACACAAAACTAACCTTTCTTGTTTTTTGATTTTTCATTTGTCTTATTCACCCCATTTGTTCACATTATTTACGAAAATGCCATTACACTTTTTTCTTTTCTTTTTTTTGAAAATTATTTTTTTACTCTCTCAACCTCATCATCTTCAAGTATTTACAAGAT
>CAKOAT010362820.1:0-13743 GCA_932364175.1 Eruca vesicaria subsp. sativa
GAAGGAACCATCAGTGTACCGCAAGACTGAAGGAAGAGACGTCTTGATCATAGCCATCTACGTTGATGATCTATTTGTGACTGGAACTTCTCTTAAGGTGATTAAGCGTTTCAAGGAGGAGATGTCAAAGAAGTTCGAGATGTCAGATCTAGGTAAGCTAACGTATTACCTTGGCATTGAGGTGATTCAAGGAGCAGACAGAGTCAGAATAAAGCAAGAAAGGTATGCTCAAGGAATCCTGTGTGACACAAAGATGGAGACGTGTAACGCAACTCAAGTTCCAATGGAGGCGAACTTGAAGATCTCGAAAGCTGAAGATGAACCAGAGATAGATGCTACGGAGTTCAGAAGAACCATAGGATGCTTGAGGTATCTGCTTCACACACGACCCGACTTGTGTTACGCAGTGGGTGTTCTAAGCAGATACATGCACAATCCGAGAGACTCTCATGGACAAGCCATCAAGCACATATTGCGGTATGTCAAAGGAACAACAAACTTCGGTCTGTTCTTCAAGAGAGATGGGTCAAGGAGTGTCGTTGGTTATAGTGACAGCAGTCACAATATTGATCTCGATGACGGGAGGAGCACGTCAGGGCATGCATTCTACTACGGTTCATCATTGATCACTTGGACGTCGCAGAAGCAGCAGACGGTTGCATTGTCATCATGCGAAGCAGAGTTCATGGCAGCAACAGAAGCAGCAAAGCAAGCTATATGGATCAAAGACTTGTTGAGTGAGATACTAAGTAATGAAGGCAAGAAGGTCACGCTTAGGATCGACAACAAATCAGCCATTGCTCTAACGAAGAATCCAGTTTTCCATGGAAGGAGTAAGCATGTACTCAAGAAGTATCACTTCATTCGTGAGTGTGTGGAGAATGGGCAAATCGAAGTGGAGCATGTGCCGGGTGTTGTGCAGAAGGCCGACATCCTAACCAAGCCATTAGCAANAGGAAGTTTTCTATTAGATTAGGTTTGTGTTTTCCATATCCCACATGTTCAAGGGAATTATCTTAACTATAAATATAGGTCTTATGGAGAGGTGTTCCATATGATCTAAGAGAAACATATTGTGAGCTTTAGTTTTGAGTAGTTTCTAAAGCTAATAAGAAAAGTTGTTCTTATAATTCTTTGTTTCTAGAGATTTGAACAGTGTCACTGACACCATTCAAATCATTCACGACCGATTCTACAGGATTCTATGGTACATCCCTTCTTCTTCTTCTACAGCTAGATCGATTTCCTTTTCAAGGTTCTTGTTTTTGTGATTCAGTTCCATACAATACGTTCTACCTTCTTTTTTTTTGCAAATAAAATACGATTTTTTTTAAAAATATATAGATTGAAGCAGGACACAGTATGGAGAAGATTAAATTTTGCTGTGAGTTAATTTGAATACTTGTTTCTTGTGCATGCAAATGTAATATATCAGCTAGTGATGGACTTTTCTGGAGGAAGCAGAATCTAAAGCTCCACTCTTTATCAGGTATGTCTAAGGTTCCACCTGTTCTGAAACTCACACAAATTAAATCCGCTTAATTGTCAACGTTATGTATGTTGGTTTTGCTCAAATTTTTCATAAACACCAGTTCTTCGTTGTAAAGTTCTTGTAAAGCAGAACAATCTTGTTACTAGGCTCGATGGTCAAGAATCTTCTTTGTTCTTGTATTCGAGACATAAGTCAAGACTTAGAGCTAATGTCACCGCGGGTCAGCCCGAAGCATTCGACCCCAAGAGAAAACCAAACTCTTTTATGGACTCGTTAGATGTGTTTTACAGGTTCAAGGCCTCATACAGTTATCACTTATCAGCACACTTAATAAACATTTCTCTCTCTTGTAAACAAAAACTATTTGCAAATACAACAAGAAAATAAGGTAACATGTGTCTTGTGTTTGTGTTCTTCATATGATAGGGCTTATATCAAACTTTATGTGGCTCTTTGCAGGTTAACAAGCCATATCTTCCATTAGCGCCAGGAGAATATTCTGTTAAGATCAGCATTGCAATAGTAGCTTCCTGCTCGGTATGAATCATTTTCACAAACTTGTAGTTGATATAAATATATAATGATAATCTGATTTTTTTTTTTTGAACTTATAGAGTTTCTGGCTTAGGTGGATTGTTGGTTCATGGCCATTATTCTGGGCTCTTTTTGTGAGTTTCATGCTCGGTACTGCATACTCTATCAATGTAAGTAAGATTATCACCTTGATCGGTTTTGCTCTTATTGAAATATTGGTTTCTATTAAATTTCTTCCTACTACAAACAGTTCCCACTTTTACGGTGGAAAAGATATGCATTGGTTGCAGCAATGTGTATCCTCGCTGACCGAACTATCATTGTTCAAATTGCCTTTTATCTACATATTCAAGTACTATGCTTTATGTTTCGAAGTTTTCCATCAACATCTCTATTTGTTACCAAAGCTGTGAAACTTTGTTGTAGACTCATGTGTTTGGAAGACTGGTCATGTTCACGAGGCCTCTTGTTTTCGCCACTGCGTTTATGAGCTTCTTCTCTGTCGGTATTGCATTGTTTAAGGTAAGAAGAGATGGAAAAATGGTTAGTTCTGTATACTCTCAAATCAAAGCATTCTAGTCCTATGGTTTTTATATTGCTTTTGATGCAAGATATACCTGATATTGAAGGGGATAAGATCTTCGGAATTAGATCATTCTATGTAACCCTCGGTCAAAAGCGGGTAAAATCTAAAACTAAAGACCTTGTTAGTCTCTGTGTGTTGAACTACGATTGAAGCAAAATGAAACACTTGTCATCAGCTGTTTTATGCAGAGTACTTGCAGTTACCTTTTTTGAAATGAACATTAGAAGAGAAGAAGAAGTCTTCACACTACAAGAAAACGTGGGAGTAGCGACTAGAATTTACGAACACATATGTGTAGTCGTAAAATTAACATATATTTTATGTCTACCGTACAACTACAAATCATTTTCTCGTAATTTCGACATAATATTGCTACCAAATATTGTAGTCGTACATTAGTAGTTAAATAACAACTAATTTACGACAACAACTCCACGCAGACGTAAATTGATCATTAAAGTACGACCAATTTACATCGATCAGTCACTTTAAAAATTGAAGCTAATCGATCATAAAATACGACTAGATTACGACAAATGCATAGTTGTCAAAGCGAATTGGTCGTAAATGTTCGAAGCTAATTGGTCGTAACGTTTCTTATAAATACAGACCAATATTTTTCTCAAATCCGAAAAAAATATTAAAAAATCTTTGAAAAAGAGAGAAAAAAAGATATAGGATCACAAGTAGGAGGAGACTAATGTGAGACTTAAGTATAAAAGTAGGTCTCGCTTAGAATATACCGGCTTGTGATTCCATTATCTTTATTCTCAATTTTTAAAATATTAGAACGGCTGTCTCAAATTGGTCGTAATTGGGTTTAGTCACCCATTGGTCGTAATTTTAGTACATCATTACGATGATTTTTTTATATTACGAGGATCATAGTTGTAAATTGGTAGTAATATTATGACTAATTTATAACTAATTGTATATTACGAGGATAATGGTTGTAAATTAATATTACGACTACGTTACAACTAATGTTTAGCATCTGATTAACAACCAAATTACGAGAATAGTGGTTGTAAATTGGTTGTAACATTATGACTATTGTACATCTAATGTTTTGCATCTGTGTACCTACTAAGTTACGAGGAAAGAAGTTGTACATTCGTAGTTGAAAAGGTAAGTTTGTTGTAACGTTGTTACCTACCAAAATCAAATTTTCCTTATAAATATGATCTTCTCCTTCATTCTTAATATGCAGAAGAAAAAAAAAACGAAAAAAAAATGTCTAGAAATATTTATGAGATTGGGAGTTGGATGTATGCACATAAAGATTCAAGGGGAAGAGTAACAGACGAATTTCTCAACGGAGCAGAGATATTCATGTACCAGACTGGACAGACATCTCTCATACAGGAAACATGTAAAATGTTCTGTCCCTGTCGTAAATGCAACAATACGAAGTTTGCTGCTAGTGAAACGGTTTGCAAACATATAGTAAATAGAGGATTTACTCCACATTACTATATTTGGTTTAACTATGGAGAAACTGATAATAGGATTGAAGCTAGTAGTAGTAATCAAGTTGAAAATGTTCATAACATAGAGGAACCACATTGCCTTCTGAAATTTACCTGCAAGAGGATCATATGGTAGACCATGATAGGATGCGTGATATGGTTACAGATGCATTTCGTGAAACAACATCAATAATAGAAGAGGTAGAAAATGTAGAGGGGTCTAGCTTGGATGCAAAAAAAGATTTTATGAAATGCTAGCAGCAGCTAATGAGCCAATTTATGAAGGCTGTAGAGAAAATCTTTCTAAATTATCATTGGCAGGTAGGATGATAAATATAAAAACTGCATAACTTACCTAAAGTTTGTATGGATGCATGGGCTGAGTTGTTTAAAGAGTATTTGCCTGAAGATAATTTGTGTGCTGAATCTTATTATGAGATTCAAAAACTTGTTCATAGTCTTGGCTTACCTCCGGAGACGATTGATGTGTGTATAAACAACAGTATGATATATTGGGGAGACAATGCAGAATTGTTAGAGTGTAAATTTTGCAAGAAGTCATGATATAAACCGCAAGGACGTGGATGGAATAGGGTGCCGTACCAGCATATGTGGTACTTACCTATTAAGGATAAACTAAAGAGATTATATCAATCTGAGAAGACGACAGCATCAATGAGATGACATGCGGAACAAACTCAGAAAGAAAGCGAGATTAATCATCCCTCTGATGCAAAAGCGTGGAAACACTTGAATTCGGTGTACCCTGATTTTGCAAGTAAAAATTTGAATTCGGTGTACCCTGATGCAAAAGCGTGGAAACACTTTATCTTGGGCTCTGCACAGATGGATTTAGTTCATTTGGAATGTCTGGAAGACAATACTCGCTTTGGCCAGTCTTCTTGACACCTTACAACCTTCCACCAGAGATGTGTATGGAAAAAGAATTGTTTTTCATGAGTATATTGATACCTGGACCAAAGCATCCGAAGAGGTCACTGGATGTTTTTCTACACCCTTTGATAAAAGAATTGAAGGAAATATGGTTAACAGACGTTAAAACATATGATTATTCAACAAAAAGAAACATTCTAATGCGAGCAGTTCTTTTGTGGACCCTTAGTGACTTTCCTGCATACGGAATGTTGTCAGGTTGGACGACGCATGGGAAGCTATCTCGTCCTTATTGTATGGAAAGCACATACACATTTCAGCTGAAGCATGGTAGGAAGACGTCATGGTTTGATTTTCATCAAAGATTTCTTCCCATTAACCATCCGTACCGAAAGAATAAGAAATTATTCCGGTCAAAAAGGGTTGTACGGGACACCACTCCACCATATTTATCTGGAGAAGAAATTGAAAAAGATATTGATTACTAGGGAGGACTAGACACAGTCACCGGAGGGGGTAATTGGCATACTCTTGCAAATATGCCTGATGGTTACGGGACACAACATAATTGGAACAAAAAGAGTATATTTTGGGAACTTCCATATTGGAAAGATCTACTTCTGCGACATAATCTTGATGTGATGCATATAGAGAAGAATTTCTTTGACAACATCATCAATACTTTGTTGAACGTCCCCGAGAAGACAAAAGATAACAAGAACTCAATGTTGGATTTGCCTGCATTATGTTCTAGGGTTGAGCTGCATATTAAAAGCGATGGGAAAATTCCGGTTCCCATTTTCAGATTGTCAGCAGCAGCAAAAGCTGCGTTGTTAAAGTGAGTGGCATCAGATGTGAAGTTTTCTGATGGATATGTTTCAAATCTATCAAAATGTGTTCATTGGCTGGGACAAAAGTTTTCAGAGGTGTCGAGTCATGACTATCATGTGTTTATGTAATGACTTCTACCATTTGCATTTGCGGAGTAGCTTCCAAAAAATGTTCACGAAGCACTTGCAGGTAATAATTAAATAATTAATCAAAGTTATTATTACTTTTTGTTAGAAACAAAACTTAAAAAAAGTTTCTTACATTGTCTTGTACATTATATGTAGGCATTGGAGCTTTTTCAGAGATCTTAGCGCACGCACCTTAACTGTAGATGTAATCAGACAACTTCATGAGAATATCCCGATCTTGATGTGTAATTTGGAAAAAAAAATTCTCGACTTTTTTTGATGACATGGAGCATCTTATTATCCACCTTCCGTATGAGGCACTGCTTCGTGGACCTGTTCATAATGGATGGATGTATGCTTACTAGCAAGCCATGAAACATTTAAAAGGGAAAGCAAAAAATCTGGCATGTGTAGAAGGTTCAATAGTTTCTGGAAGTTTGAATGTGGAAACATCTCACTTCACGTCGTACTACTTTGGATCACAAGTCCGGACACAGAAAAAGACTACGAGCAGATATGATGATGGTGTTGTTGTGCCGACATATATTGTTGAAGATGTTCCAGACATATTCAGTCAGATTGGATGTCTAAGTGGAAAACTAAAAGAAGTTTGGTGGTCGAGTTCAGAAGACGCTCACAATGCCCACACATATATACTCCTTAACTGCGAGGAGCTTGAGTTATTCGTCAAGTAAGTAGTATTATTTTTGTCATAAAATTTTACCACATATATATACTTCTTAATGATCATTTTATTTTAAAACAGTGATTTCGTTGCCCAAGTCGAATAAGCTATACCAGGGATATCAACCAATGATCTCAACAAAAGGAAAGACCAACACAGGTGTACATCACAGTATAAGTAATTAATTAAGTTATATATTTAATGAAGTTATATATTTATCTATATATGTTGATGATCCAGGTTGATTATGATGACCCATTTTATCCTCCGTGGTTACACAAATTTATACAAGGTCCGGTCGTTAAGGTCACCACAGCATCTATGTATTTCACACGTGGTTACACTTTTCACACTTACAAATATGGAAGCCGACGAGCAACAATAAATTATGGAGTATGTGTGAAAGGTGAAACAGATTTCTATGGAATCTTACAAGAGATCATCGAAGTGGAGTTTCCCGGCATGAAGCTTAAATGCGTTCTCTTCAAATGTGACTGGTTTGACCCCCCCCCCCCCGTCAATAGAGGTGTTAGGTATAGCAAGTTTGGTGTTGTTGATATAAATGCTACACCGTGGTACACCAAATTTGAACCTTCCATATTGGCTTCTCAAGAGAACCAAGTTTGTTTTATTCTTTACCCAAGGATTAGACAATTTGGAAGTTCTTGGTTAGCCGCTATAAAAGTTATACCTCGGGGCCGAGTATTGAATGATGAACAACCGCCTTTACAAGAAGATGCCTTAAATGAAGTAGAAGTACCTGAGCAAGCTATTGATGATATCTTACTTGTTGATCCGTATAATCCGAGATATGAAGAATTTCCAGACGATGCAATTATGGACGAAGCCAACGTAGATGAATCTGAAGAAAATGATGATGTGGATAATGTTTCTGATGATGAAGAGTGATCAAGTTTGATTATGTAAACGTTCGTGTTTTATTCTATTGTTAACTTATCATAAATATATAATTTATTGTTAACTATGTTTGCAAAATTATGAAATTATTTTGGAGTTTGGAGTTTTGAGGTGTGGGGTTTCGGATTTCGGGTTTTCGTTTTTAGGGTTCTACGACTCATTTTACGCTTAACAGGAAACTGGAAGCTAAAAAGTCGTAATATTACAACTATATAAGTTATCGTTAATTATGTTTGCAGAATTATGAAATTATTTTGGAGTTAGGGGTTTTGGGGTTTGGGGTTTTGGTTTTGGGGTTTCGGTTTTAGGTTTTTACAACTCATTTACGCTTAACAGGATTGGAAGCTAAAAATTCATAATATTACAACTACATTACGACTACACGGTTGTAAACTAGTCAAAAAGGTTCGTCTCTAATTGGTCGTAAAATTATTTAGCCACAAATTAGTTGTAACCTAGTCGTAAAGAGTAGTCCTTAATTGGTCGTAAACCGTTTTGGTCCCACATTAGTCGTAATGTTACGACTATTTTATGTTTATTGGACACTCATTGGTCATAATATTTCGACCCATTTACGCTCAGCACAAAACTTTATATATACGCGGATTTCGTCGAAGCACTCCAGTTTCTCATTCCCTTCTCTCTAACAACGCATCCACTTCTCTCTCCAAGTTTTTTTTAGTTTTAATTTTAGGTGGTTAGTTAGGCGATTAGATTAGGTTTGGAATTAATTTAGGATATTGAAATAGATTACGATGAACTTAGATAATGATGGAATTGAAATATGTTTAGACTACATATATATTTTTATATAATAAAATTGAATTGTTTATAACAATCTATGTTGTTTATAAATTTTCAGATTGACGATATTGCTATGGCTAGCGGTAGAAAGAGACTTCGGAACCTTAGTGCGTCCGGAAAATCTTACGGGAGTACCTTTCTCGGTCAGTCATTGAACCAATCAGCTTCTACCTCCACTGGCACATAATCCGGCCAAGACAATAATGTTCCTGAGAGCCGTCCTAGTGTTCAGTATGTCCACATCATCCTCCGGCTCCGGGACAGACTCCACATGTCGGGAGGGCACTAAAAATTGTAAGTCTTTGATCTTTCTTAATTCTTATTAAATTATTGAAAGAAAAAATCTAATTAATTTGATTTTTTTTTTTAATATAGGCTGCTAAAGAAGGAGCACCACCATCTCTCGCCATACTTTACAAGATAACACACCAGCATTCTGATGGCACTTTTGCGCACCCTCAAGCAGAAAAGATCTACAACAAAGTAGAGGCTTGGATCGAGGAGGTCTAGACTCAGCTGTCGCAACAAAATCCGGAAGGTCCACCGGTCCAGCTTTCCACCATCGAGCAAGACAAAATTTTTGAGCAGGTAAAATATTCGATCTTTTCTTTATATACATTTTTAGTTTTTTTTTTTAAGTTTTCACATATGTACTAATTAATTAATATTCATTCATCATTTGAATGTTGTCCCGAAGAAAAGGGGACGTATAGTTGGGATTGGTACTGTCAACGATGTCCTGAGGGCGAGATCTGAACACACTGAAAGAATGGAAGAAGATTCCTCTCTCAGGAGGGATTTGGCAGCTTCCAACCGAGTCATAGACGAGCACAAAGACAAATTTAAGGCTATGGCAAATATGCTCGATCTGATGATGGAGAACTCGAACCCGAACCTGACTGTTGCCTCTGCATGGCAGGCTCTACGTCCGAGCTTTAACACCGACCCCAATCCGGAAGAGCAGGTGGATTTAGAGCGACGTGTGGCCCAACATAGTTCCGATCTCTTCGTTGAAATAAACCTTAATGCATAGTTTTTTTGGTTTTAATATTAATTTGTATTTTGAATATTTTTATATTATGGATCTTATGTTTATGAAATATGATTAGATATATTTTCTTTTCAATTTATCAAATTTTAAAACAAAAATAAATTTTAAAAATTAAAATAAAAATAAAAAAATATAAATTTTGTTTTGTCGTAAATTGGTCTCTAGTTTACAACTAATGAACATCTACTATTGATGTTTTCTAGTCGTCAATGTACGACTAAATGACCTTAATAGTCAATGTTCTTTAGTTGTAAATTTATGGCCAATTAACTACAAATATTTTACGTCACGTTTACGACCAATCCTATAACGACTAACTGTTTTACGTCACTCTTACGACTAGGCGCTGTCTGTCTAATTTACGACCAACCCTTTAGTCGTAATATTACGACTAATGTACGACCATTCTCTGTAGTCGTAACATGATGACCAATGTGAGTCTAATAGTGAATTACGACCAGCGTATAACGACCAATCGCTTTTCGATGTAATTTGGTCGTAATTGTCGTATTACGACCAATTAATTACTAATGATGTAGTCGTTAAGGACTTGTTTTCTTGTAGTGTCAGTATACTTCTCTTTTTCAATTCAGACAAGTTCATGAAATTAGTTCGCTGTTACTTTTCTCTCTCCTTCTTATCTTCTCTCTGAACCACTCACATCTGCATCTTCATTAATCCTCCGACCGACGGCGTGTCTTGGCGCGTGAGAGCGTAACGCGACCGTTCAGTTTGGCGGGTCCCCGTCTCTTCCCTTCTTCTCATTTTCTCTTTGCTTCCCCGTCCACCCTCTCCTCCTCTCTGCCTTGCTCAAGCTTCTGGTTCTGGAGACTGCTCGGTTGCTATCTCCGCTGCAGAGGTGCTCTGGCTCTGATGTTATCTACTGGTTTCAGGAAGTTCGGCGCAGGATGGGTGATGGTTACGACGGAGGAGTCAGCTCTTAGGGTTATACAGGTGGTACTTTAACCCCTGTTGTAGTTGTTGCGCGTGGAGGCGGAGATGGCTCATTATCTTCTCCGATTCGGTTTGCCTCGGCGTCGATTGGTGGGTGGATGAGTGGTGTTCGGAAGCCGATATGCTGTTCTTCCTTAGCGTCTCGGAGAGAAGAGGTCTTCATCTCCTCGCACCTTGGTCGTTCTGGAGATCTTCTTTGTCTTAGAGGCGAGCTTTAAGCCCTTGCAGGCCGCGTGTGTTGGGGCCTGTGGTGTTTGCTCTCGGTGGTTACTTGGCAGGGGTGTCGGTTGGAGTCGTCTATGGCTCCATCGATGCTGCTTCGTGTCCGCTCGTTCACTTCTCTTCTCTTCCGGCTAGTGGTTCTAGTGGCTGTTTCGAGCTCTGTCGACGAGCTCTTCTTGGTCTAGCTCTCATTTGTGTTGTTGCTGGTGCCTTCCACCGGTTTCCAGCGTGTCAAGACTCCTGTGCTTCGGTTCTCGAAGCTAGCGTCTGAAGGAGAAATACTCTGGTCCTTGGTCAACGAGCAGGCTTTCTCTAGTGGTTCAGGCGTCCGGTTCGGCATATCCCAGTGCCGTGGCTTGTTCATGGTAGCGTTGTCCGGAGATGGTCTTGCAGGTTAAAGGAGCTTTACGGTTACACTAGCGGCGACGTCTACGTACCCAACTTTTGTTTTTTCGTGGCTCTGGTCTGTCGTGTGTTCAGATTGGGGTCTGTGGGTATTGATGGGTCTATATAGGCGGCTTGAGCGTTTTTGATCAGGTTGTGCTCTAATCCCTACTCATTAATTTCCCAGGACGTTTACCGGCAAAGATGTGATAGCATGTTTTGAAGCGATCGCTGGATGCTAGCTACTCCGAAGATGCACATTATTCCCGGCATCCGAGGAAACGAGGAGAACCTCACGTAATTGTGGTCACATCAATGGTTGAGAACGGCATTCAGTTGCTTATGGGTCTTGGAGACTTGGGAGTGGAACGTGGCGGGTTAAGTGGGTGGGCGAAACTCTCATTGTTTCTCGATGATTTTTTAAGACGTTTTGTTCAATTCAAACTTGTAATCAACTCTTTGTATTCCCTAACTTGGGTTGATCAATATAATCGGATTTGAAAAAAAAAAAGAAAAAAAAAGTTCATGAAATTAGGTAGACTAGGGTTTTGTCCTCAATCATCAGTAAACTGCAAAGTATTTCTCATAAAGACGACCAGTTATGTTGGCATTAAAATGAAGAAGAAGATTGAATCTCTTCTTGTGCAAAAAGAGCAAAAGAGGTGTCCAATCCGGATTTTTGTTTGGTTTTTCGTTTATTCAATTTTATAACAAAAAAACATAAATATATTTACTTTAAAAACATGGAGATATTTCGGTTTTCAATAGACTGTTTTTTTACCTTTTAAATAATTAGAAAATATATTAAATTAATAATAATAATAATAATAATAACTTTTATAGAATAAAAATAAGAAAAATTTGTTATCTATAATATTATTAAATAACTAAATATTAACACACATATTTATCAACAAAAAAAGTAAATTATATGTTCTGGTTAATTTCATAAAAAATAAAAAAATAACTTTTAATTCAAAAAGAATTTAAATTGCTAAAATTAACATTGTAACTATGAAGATATCAATTAAATAAAAATCATGTATATATAATATATTATGAATAATATTATATAATTTATATATAACTTTATTACTATATTTTAGTTAATCGGTTTATTCGGCTTATTTGGTTTGATCGGTTTATATACCAAACCATATCAATACACTGCAGTTTCTTAGAGATAATATTCATTATTACCAAAACCAAACTACTTTCTCTATTTCAGTTTGATTTTAGTTGATTGGGTTTTATCGGATTGAAACCCTATGCTAAACCCTTATATGCATAAGAACCCACACTATTGTGTCTAATGGCCCAACAATAAGTTCAAAATTTTATTGACTCAGGCATGGATGGTCGGCCTCTTATGTATGCATGTGGGTACTTTATACGAGCTCATGAAGACAATCACTTGTAAATACGTATCTTATTATATAAACTTAAGATTTCTGTGTTACAAAAGAATAAAAAATAAAAAAATAAAGTTAAGTTTTCTCTTTTTTAGTAATATGCTATGTTACTAAATAAGATAAAGAGAAAGTGACATATAAGATGTAAAATTATTTTTACACAAAAAAATAATGTGTAATATTAACAAAAATTTACTTTATCTGAATGCATTTATCAATTCTTTTTAAGAAATATGAATCTTTTTATTTTGAGATAAAAAAAATATATTAAATAATCATAGTATCCATGAACTCAAAAAAATGTATAAGGCTGAAAATAATCCATAATTTATATTCTTAGATATTTTATTTTATCAACATTGACAAATGTTAGAAATTACATATATAATAAAATAACAAAATATAAATCGTGAAATTTAATGTTATTAATAAAATATCAAAATATAAATAGTAAAATTTAATGTTATTCTTATTTTAAATAAATAAATAAAAAATCAGATACTCACTAAATTTGAATATATATATTTTTATGTGTGTATATAACTAAATTTTTAATAGTAGCACATTAAGAATTAATATGCATTAAATATACATGAAAAAATAAGATTACAAACTAAATCAAAAGGAATAAACACATTGTTGGGCCCAAATATGACCCGTTAGCTAAAGTTAATGGGTAAGTTAAACAAGAGTCAGTGACAGGCCACAATGAGGCCGACCACGGGCTATGATTTCAAAGAAAGAAGAATGAAGCTGACTTGAAGACGGAGGCTACCTCTGGGAATACTAATGAAAGAGGTCACGGAAAAGAGGTCCCGTTTCCTTCATAGAAACCTAATGAGAAACAACTCAGGATACGAAGTAAGAGGCGCGAGATTCGGTCAAAGTTGAGCCATTGCAAATCCCTCAACTCACGGAAACAATCTCGGAGATAAGATATGATCAGTAAAACGTGGCCTGAGCTATTTAAAGGAAAGGAGGACGAAGAAGTGAGGGGACTCAATCATTCTTTACACATTGGAGAATTCTAAAAACATTCTTTATTCTTTGTAATCACAAATCGTTACATTTGTAATCATCTTTTACCAAAAACACTCAATACAATCATATTCATTCTATAAGTTCTAAACAGGATCTAGTCGAGTCGCAGCTTGATAACGAAAAACGGAAAAAGATAGGGAAAAAGGTTTGAATGATTTCGGACTGAACCTTATGAAAGGCTGCCTACGTACCCCTTTCGGGGATCAAGTCGAACGTAGTTCAGTTGATAGAGCTGGACAAGAGATCGAACTGCCTGGGCGAGTTCGTCTAGTAATTGAGCGCCAGTCATAGAAACCGAACTTGTCGAGAAAAAGCCTAAGTTTCTAAGTGCGGAAAAT
>CAKOAT010362931.1:0-31230 GCA_932364175.1 Eruca vesicaria subsp. sativa
GACTTGTCATTATCCTCCCTTGTATTTATCCATATGTTGTAGTTATCCTAATCATTATAGGATTAGGATAATCATCCCCTTTATTGTTGTAATCCTTATCTCCTAAGGAATATGCTTATTCTCTTGTATGTATATATATGTATGTGCACGTGATGAATAAGATATACAGAGTTACAACCTTCTTCTTTATTTCACAACATTAATATTATTTTTGTTACTTTACATTTGTTTACAGGAAGGCACAGAGCCACTATAGGCCGTTGAAACCCCACGTCACCTCTTTCATTTTCCTCACCAAAACAAAATGATCAACAATCCAATCCAAGGTTTCGATTTCCATTGATACCTTCTATCTCCATTGATAGCTACATGGTACTTACTAGATCGATAACCAAAACCTTAGCTAGCTTTTCGGCTCCTAAACTGTAACATGCCAAGTCTCAGACTTCAACTAAACTTCAAGGATCAGTGGAAGAGTTATGGTTTAAGGAGAAGGAATCTTTAGTTAATTAGGGTGAAAGTGATACTAGATGTTTCTCTTCATACGTTATATATTTGATTTTAGTTACAATGAGTTTTTCTGATGTTTATGCTTCGTTTTTCTTAATATGGTTGGCTTATACACGTTTTTTATTTATTTTGTGTTTGTACAATTGATTTCTGCAAATGTGGAGAAAAAAAACATGGACAAGCAAGCTTGATATACACATAAACGTTTCATGTTGTGGTGATTGTACATGGTCCAAGAAACCTTGTGAACCTCTTGATGTTTCATGTTGTATTTTGAATGCTTATATGATGATTTCCACAAACCATAAAACAACATAGTTATGCATCTTAGTAAATTAGATTGACAAAGGAAAAAGGAAAAAAAAAAAAAAAGAGGTCATTGATGAAGACGTCTTCCTTCATCAATTTGCAGTCAAAATTTGGTAAAAAAGAATTAAAAGTAAAAAAATATTTTCAAGATCTGCTAAATATTTACTAACCATTTTTGGTTAAGTTTTCGAAAATTTGTAACAAATCACACAGGAATTAAATTCTAACATATTTAAAAGATTTAGAGAATATTCACTAACTATTTTTTCCTAGATTTTCGGATGTTTGTTCACAAACTGTGGCAGAACATACAATCTACCAAATTTACCAAATACTTGAAGCAGTAGATACATTATTTCCACATGTTCAGATAAAAGATATAATTTAAGAATGTATGTTCTACCACGGTAGATACTTGATTATTTCTTATGTTTTATGTTCTACTAAAATTTCAGAACAAAGAAGGAAAGGCGGATTTCTTATTCTAGCTTAGTAGATTTAAATGTTTTTGGTGTATTATGCATTCTATATCCTTTAGATCAATGTATTGTTAGTAGATTGCATATTCTAAATCACCGTAGATGGTAGATTTGTTTTACTAACATTTTTTTAATCCAAAATTATTTTTCTTATATGCATATTCTTATCTACTTCATGTTTTAAATTTTTCCTGAATTTTTCCTCATTTTTGAACTTATTATTCCAAACATTTTTTTAATCCAAAATTATTGTTCTTATATGCATATTCTTATCTACTTCATGTTTTAAATTTTTCCTGAATTTTTATCCATGTAGATTTATTGATATGAATTTTAATATACAAAAAGGGTAATGAAAGTCCAAAAATGACAAAATTTGGTTTTGTTCTAAGGGGACAATAATTTATATTAATAATATTATAAGTCACATAAAAATTATTATAAAATTGGATAACATACATGATCAATTATATTTATTTATTGATAAATTTTATTATATAATTTCAAATATTTTCGTATTAACCGTGCGGGTCGAAATCTAGTTATCTTTAATTTAGGTTTGGTGGTTCTAATTTATCGAGTAGTCGTGCTTTTATAGAACTAAAATACACTTTTGAAGAAAAAATCGTATAATGTTAAAAGGAAACTAAACTGATACTTTTTTTTATTATAAAAGACTAGATATGGACCCGTGCGTCGCACCGGTTTTATTTGATGTTTAATTTTGGCGGACACATAAAATGAAATATTTTTCACATTAGACAATTTCCAATGATTTTTTATTTTATTTTGACTCTAAAATAAATGAACTCTATAATAGAGATGTGTGATCTAATATATTCCTCTATAATAGCAATCTCTAAATATAGAAAAAAATAGAGGATTGCTACTTCTTCCTTTGTAAATAGATGAAAAAATAGAAATCTCTTTTTTGGAACTATAGAAATCTCTATTATAGAGAAAGAAATAGAGGTGTGTTGGAGCAATTTCACTTCAAAATGTCATTATAGAGATTAAAATAACAATGGATTAGAGATGTTCTTAGTTCTTGAATTTTTTCAGTATATATTGGTCTTAGTTTTAGTAAGAATAATTTGTTTATAAATTTTAATTGATATTTCTATTTCAATAATTATAGTACTTTAAATAATATATTAACATTTTAATTATTTTTCAAAATAATAATCGTTGTAGTTAATTGAAACATATAGAGTTAATATTTTTATCTTGTTTAAGACAAATTAAAAACAACACAATTAAAAATACTAAAACTACATGACACCAATCAATATGTATTATTGATAGTCAGCTAAGTATCAAATACTTTCTCCGTTTTATTTTAGTTGTCGTTTTAGATTTTTACACACAGATTAAGAAAACATTTAATTTTACATATTTTCAAGATAAAACATAATTAACTATACACCTAACCACTTTTCAACCAATAAAAATAGAATAGCTGATAAAATTAATAAATTTTGCATTGAAATTATAAAACATCACTTATTTTAAAATGAAAAGTTTACTCTACAACAACAAATAAATCGAAACGGAGGGAGTATATTGCTGAATAAAACATCAAATATGTTTACTTTAGCATTTATGGTGTGAGTATTGGCGTTATGTTTTAAAAATATGAAACTACGAAGTTGTAGTAACTCTTGATAATGTGATGTATAATCATAAGACTGGACTTGATGAATATAGAGCAACCTTTTAATATTTAACCTTAATCTTTGATAGTCATTCTCTTTTATTTTAATTCTGTAGTATCATGATCTACAATAACATAACCAATTTTATATGCCGATAAGAACAAATACGCATAAAAGCATAATCACACATAATCATAATAGTCACATTATCCATTAAACTTACATAAAACAACATGTACAAACGCTTAAGTACAACTGTGGTAGTAACTAATGTACGACATCATGATAATAATATATTTTTTTAAAAAAATCAGTATCACTTTAATGTGAAAATCATGATGTCACATGTTATTTCCTCTACATGTGACACCCAAAAAAGAGTAGATCACGCGGAGATGTGAATGAATATGCAGAAAAACTCATTTAATGTTATTCTTATATCTCTTATTATATTTGCTACCAAAATATAAAAAGTGACAAAACATGGAGAACTTAATCATATATATATATATATATATATATATATATATATATATATATATATATGTGTGTGTGTGAATAATTGTAGCTTCATTTGGTTTATAATTTATAAAAAGAATATCAACTATTTTAATTGGAAAGTGGATTATTCATAAAATATATTAGAATTAACTATTCCAAAAACATTTTGATTAGGGTTTGAAGAAAAAGAAAACTACTTAAACACTCTTTTACAATTTTCTTGCGTTTTTATGTTAGAAAAAGGACAATTACTATTAAATATTTTCTTTCCTGAAAATATTTCATTAGAAATTTAGAAGACGAAATTTGGTATTAAATAAATTATTTGACTAATATCTTTTGTTTAAAATTTTTAAAAATAAAAAACTAGAGAAAAATACAACTAAATTGACTAATATATTTTGTTTAATTTATGTTTAAAAAATTGCTCTTATCATCTTATTATATATTCTATTAATCATGAGATATTTTATCGCATAACAAAATTTTAAAAGGAAAATTAGTATCAGATAATATTTTCCAATTATCCTTTCTTTAGGATTTTAGAAAAGGAAATCTAGTATTAAATAATTTTGTACAAATATATTTGTCTTAGGATTTTTAAAAAGATAATTTTCTAAAAATACCTATTACATAATTTTAAAAAAGATTTTTTTTTGTTTTTTGTTTAAATAAATAATCTTGAAAAATATTTTTTTCAAATTTTTTTACTATTTTCTTTGTATATATATTTTGACCATTAGATATTCTAAAACATATCAAAATTTCTATCAAATAATTATTTGCAATTATATTTGTTTAAAATTATAGAAATGAAAAATTACTTTAACTAATATTTATAATAACTGTTTTTTTTTAAAATCAGTTTTAATATCGTAGTATATTTATTGTTAATTATGATATAGTTTAACACATATCATTATAAATATATGAATTTTATATGTCACAATTATGTTAATATCAACTATGAAGAATCAACCACAGTATAATCTTTTACAAATTATTTTTCAAAATCTTTTACAAATGATTTTTTGTTTTTTTTTTAAGAAATAATCTTGGAAATTATTTTTTTTTCAAAATTTGTTTTACTATTTTCTTTGTATATATATTTTGATCATTATATATTCTAAAACATGTCACAATAATTATATGCAATAATTATTTGCAAAATTTCTATCAAATAATTATTTGCAGTTATATTTTGTTTAAAATTTTAGAAATGAAAAATTACTATTAACTAATATTTATAATAAAATTTTAACAAAAAAAATCAGTTTTAGTATCATAGTATATTTATTTTTAATTATGATATAGTTTAACACATATCTAACAATATTAAAAGGGGAATAAGGTGATCATCTAGCTATGCCACATTCTTTAAAATAATTAGCCAATCAGAAAGCAATAACTTGCCATGTCATCGTCGAAATAGGTCTTTCACTTTGGGATTTGTCTACGTTATCAAATGGCCCAATTAAACCCATATTGCTTAAGGCCTCGATTGGTACAGCAGATGATAAAAGCAGTAGCAGTATGCTGTAGAAGCAGTATGCTACAGAAGCTGTATGCTTTCATTAAATTTTTCAATAAAGTGATTGACAGAGCATTAGCAGTATACAATTTTAAAATTGTCATAATAGTTAGTAAAATAATATATTTCTTTTATAATAATATATATATAATATATATTAATAATATATAATTTTATTAAAAATAATTAATTTTCATTATGTAAATTATATTTACAAATTAATATATTTTAAAAATATTAATTTTTTTGGATATAACATATTCCTCATATATAAAATTATAGTTATAATTTAATTAATTATTATTAAATTATAATTATTATTAAATAAATAAATATATTAATTATAATTTATATATAAATTATTATTATTTATTTATTGGCAGAGCACAAAAATTACTCATATATAAAATTATCATAAAAGTTAATATATAATTTATTTATTAGTGTCTAGATAATATGTTTATATCGATAATATATAAATTATATTATGTTATGTTTGTTATTAAAAATAATGAATGATATATGTAATTATATAAATTATATTATATTTTAAATGTGAAATATTGTTCTTTTAAAAATAATTAATTATAACTTTTATTTTTATTTTTTAAAAATATAAATTTATATTTAATTATAAAAATATTGTTTATATTTTTAAACAAAAATAAATTAATTATATATAAATATTATTAAGTTTTATATTTTCTATATGCAAATGCTCTCCCAAAAGCTCTATATGAGAGCATTGAGCAAAGAGCATTTGGAGAGCATTTGCATTTGGTAAATGCTTTTCTAAATGCTTCTTTGCCAAATATTGATTGGATAATAGAGAGCATAATGCTTATGCTAATGCTCTACCAATCAACCCCTAAGTGTCTAGAGCAAAGTTTTGTTCTTCCCGGAATATCCCTCTTTGCCGTCCCCGATCGAATTCTCTACACTTAGCGGTAACCCACACGCTTCATGATCTTTAAGTCTTCTTATATAGTTTCGTTTCACCTCCCTTCTTTTCCCTTCTATATAAAGCGTTCCATTTGATCTTCAGTTAAAAACCTCCACTGAAGAAGCTAACAACAGCCATGAAATCGACCAAAAATTTCCAGTCACCATTGGCAAGTCTCCTGTCGACAAGTTTCTCCGAGTCTTCTATTTCCTTTCAGGTACTTATCATGTAAGAGATCTATTGTCGTAACAGACTTATGTTGAATTGCAGAACTCGAAAACAATAAGAATCACTCTCTTATTAGCTTAAGAAACTTACTCAAAACTTAAGCAAAACAAAACCACAACTCACACCAATGCCATAACTCGACATAGGCTATTTATAAGGTTAAGCTATGTTTATCCTAATCCTATTAAGAAAACACAATATTTAGATAACTCATAAATAATCTTGGATTAGGATGAATCCCTTTCTTTTCTCTCAAGCTTTATTCAAGCTTACACCAACAGTCTCCTCCTTAAACTTGAACTCTTCTTTCTTCAAGTCTTGAACTCCAATTAAAACACTCATCTCCTTGTGTTTTATCCTTCCCAAAGCCTTAGTGAGTATGTCTGCCTTCTGCTCACTTCCAGGAACATGTTCCACCTCAATTAACTTTCTCTCAACACATTCTCTAATAAAATGGTATCTTGAGTGAATATGCTTGCTACGTCCATGAAAGACTGGATTCTTAGAGAGTGCAATAGCTGAGTGATTGTCAATCCTTATCGCTGTTCGATTGTATACTGCACCAGTGATCTCCCCAAGAATATCTTGTAACCATATGGCCTGTCTAGCTGCTTCTGTCCCTGCCATAAATTCAGCCTCACATCATGACAACGCCACTGTGTCCTGCTTCTGAGAGCACCAAGAAATTGGTCCTGTACCGAGATAGAACACATGTCCAGTAACACTCCTCCCATCGTCTGGATCTGTGTTATACGAGCTGTCACTGTAACCTATTAGTCTTGTGACTCCAGACAATGATCGATCATACTTCAAACCCCAAGTCACCGTCCATTGTAAGTACCTCAAGCACTGTTTTAAAGCTGTTCCATGAGGTTCTTTTGGATTTGCCATAAATCTGCTGAGAACACCAAGAGAGTAGCTTAAATCCGGCCTAGTATGCAACAGATACCTGAAGCATCCAATCATCTTTCTATAACCACGAGCATCAACATCCTTCTCCTTCTCAAACTTAGCTAGTTTAAGACCCATCTCCATTGGCGTTTGTACTGGATTGCACATCTTCATACCAGCTTCCTCTAGGATCTTGTGAGCATATCGACGTTGAGACAATGTAATACCTTCACTGTTTTGCTTAACCTCAATACCCAAATAGTACGTAAGCAACCCCAAATCAGACATCTCAAACGTAGTTGCCATCTCAAGTTTGAATTCCTTGATCAGCTTAAGACTAGTTCCAGTAACAAACAAGTCATCAACATAAACATCAACTATAAGTATCTCATTATTCACCTCTTTACGATAGACTGACCGTTCCTTCAGACAACGGTTGAAGTGTAAATCCAAGAGAACTGTGTTGAGCTTATGATTCCAAGCCCTCGGTGCCTGTTTGAGCCCATACAATGCCTTTCTCAACTTATAGACTTTATGCTCACTTCCCTTGATCTCAAAACCTTCTGGTTGGCTTACATAAACTGTCTCTTTCAACTCTCCATGCAGGAATGCTGTTTTAACATCTAAATGATGTACTTCCCATCCATTTGAAGCTGCTAGATTGATCAGCACTCTTATCGTCTCAATTCTTGCTACAGGGGCAAATACTTCCTCATAGTCAATACCATGTTGCTGCACATATCCCTTAGCGACCAGACGAGCTTTGTACTTATTAATACTCCCATCGGCGTTTCGTTTGAGCTTGAATACCCACTTGAGCCCAATTGGCTTTACTCCCTGCGGCAAGTCTACGAGTTTCCAGAAATCAAGCTTTTCAATCGAGGCTATCTCATCTTCACAAGCACAAATCCACTCCTTAAACCTTTTAGCTTCTGCAAAACTATCAGGCTCATCGTTCATGCACATCAACAGCTTTTCTCCTTCAATCTCACAGAGCAACACATAATCTTCTAGGTGTTTTGGTTTATAACGTTGCCTCTCTGATCTTCTTAGTATCTGTAAATCATCTCCATCAGACTCTTCTTCGTCACTGACTCTTTCTTCTTCTTCTTCTTCAACTTCGTTGATTCTAGACTCTATTTTCACGTCGTGTTCTGTTTCAACTTCAGCAGTATGCTTTGTTTCGATGCTTTCACTCTCTTGTATTCCATGATTTCCATATGTTCCCAGTGTCACTTTGAACCTTCCAACTTGATTTATATCAGTAGCATCTTGCTTCCATTCCATCCTTTCGACTCGTCGAATACGACGTCTCTACTCACCACAATCTGTTTCTTCTTTGGGTCAAGCAAGCGATAAGCTTTTGATCCTGGTTCTGTCCCAAGATGGATTAACAGTCGTGACCTGTCATCAAGTTTCTTCAGGAACTTAGCTTCTATCTTGGCGTAACACACACAACCGAAAGTGCGCAAGTGAGAGACATTTGGTTTCTTCCCTTTCAAAACTTCATAAGGTGTTTTGTCCTTCAATGCTCTTGTAGCTACACGATTAAGCAAGTATGTTGAGTGTCTGATTCCTTCTTCCCATAGATAGTTTGGAACATTCATATGCTTCAAGCAGCTCCTTGTCATCTCAAGCAGTGTCCGGTTTCTCCTCTCAACTACTCCGTTCTGCTGTGGACTATATGGAGCCGTAAGATGTCTCTTGATACCTGAAAGATCACAGAACTCATTAAACTCTAGAGAGACAAACTCTCCTCCTCTGTCAGTTCTGAAAGTTTGAATCTTCATCTTTGTCTCTTGCTCGACCAAGTTCTTAAAAACCTTAAACTTCATGAATGCATTACTCTTCTCCTTAAGAAGTATGGTCCACATGTATCTTGAGTGATCATCTATCAGAACGAAAATGTATCTATTCCCAGCACTTGTACTTGGTGTTATAGGACCACATAAGTCACCATGTACAAGCTCAAGAAGCTTCTCAGCTCGAAAGTTTGTTGTTTTGGGAAAGGATTGTCTTGCTTGCTTGCCAAGCAAACATGAACCACATACTTTCTTTTCAATGTCGATCTTTGGGACGCCAACAACAAGTTCCCTTTGAACCATTGCTCTCATTGTTTCCCAATTTATGTGCCCGAGTCGAGCATGCCATCTGCAGGAATCACTTGTCGTTGCAATAAGGAGACTCGTCGCTTCTCTCACCCGCATCCGTACCTTGTAGAGCCTGTTCTTTGCTCTCATAGCCTTTGCTATCATCTTTCCATCACGATCATGCATGAGTAAGTAGTTATTCTTCATTCTTATGTCATAGCCGGACTCCGTTGCTTGGCCCAATGAGATGATATTGCTTCTGAGATCTGGAATAAAATACACATCTGTGATTCTCCTTGCTTCTCCATTCCTGTCAATGAACTCTGTTGACCCTTTTCCCTTTATATCAATACGAGAATCATCACCAAACTTGACTTTTCCAGTGATGGATTCATCAATTTTGGCAAAGTATCTCTTATCTCCACTCATGTGGTTACTAGCTCCGTTATCAAGATACCATATATCTTCTCCATTAGTTTCCTCATATTCACTTGGTGTTATCTTGTCCTCGTTTAGATAAACTATCTCGTGAAGCATGAGTTCCTCAGCCTGTACTGTATCATCCTTCTCTTGTTCTTGTGTCTCCTGCAGCTTCAGTAATCTGTCCGGGCAATCTGATGCATAATGACCAGCTTTGTCACATCTGTAGCAAATTACTCGAGAAGTATCCTTTTGTGCATATGTATTTGCTCTTCCTCTTCCTCGACCTCTGTTATTCCATCTTCCTCCACGACCTCTGTTTCTCGAGTCATTGTTATAGCTTCTACTATCATTCTCATAACCACGGTTCGACTGTGACTCAGCATACATCAACTTTCCTTGCTCATCTGATGTTCCTTCTTCTTCTTCTGCAATCCTCTCTTCATATGCCTTAAGCCGACCCACTATATCCTCAAAGGGTGTCGTTTTTAGATCAAGGACTTGCTCTAGTGAAGCCACCATATGAATGTACTTCTTCCTAGGAAGACCCTTTAAGAACTTCTTGACTAGTTTAGATTCTTCGATCTCTTCTCCATATGTGATTGCCTTTGATGAGATCTCAGCTAACTTGCCAGCAAAGTCATATATGGTCTCCGTGTCTTTCATCTTCAAACGATCAAAGTCTGCCATGAGTGTCTGCAATCGAGCTTCTTTTACTCTCTCTGCTCCAATATGCCTTGCTTTAATCGCTTCCCACACCTTCTTTGCAGTACTTAATTCTCCAACTTGCAACACCAATGTTTCTGGGATTGATTGAAACAGCAGTGCCATAGCTACATCATTCTTCTCCTCGTCTAGCGCTTTCTCTTCGTCCACAGATTCGTTTTCAATCAGATCCCAGGCCTTATGGACTTTGAGTAGAACTCGCATCTTCAAAGCCCACACCGTGTAGTTGGTTGAAGTCAGTATAGGACACTTGATTGAGGAGGAACCTCCCTCCTTCACCGAAGTCGTTGCCACCGTTAAATCACTCATAATGATTCGAACTCAAGCTCTGATACCACAATATTGTCGTAACAGACTTATGTTGAATTGCAGAACTCGAAAACAATAAGAATCACTCTCTTATTAGCTTAAGAAACTTACTCAAAACTTAAGCAAAACAAAACCACAACTCACACCAATGCCATAACTCGACATAGGCTATTTATAAGGTTAAGCTATGTTTATCCTAATCCTATTAAGAAAACACAATATTTAGATAACTCCTAAATAGTCTTGGATTAGGATGAATCCCTTTCTTTTCTCTCAAGCTTTATTCAAGCTTACACCAACAAGATCCTCTCTCTGAGTTTGTTTATTTACTTCAAATCTTCGACTCTCTGGTTTTTTTTTCCTTGAAATTTTTAGTTGTGATTTTTCATTCTGTTTGTTTCTATTATTGTTTAATTTCGTCGTTCATTTTATTATTGTAGATTTAAAATAGCCTTCCCACTTTCTTCATATTTTTCTCGGAGTTTTGAATTGTTTGTCTTTTATACCACAGGCAGAGACATTAATCATTGACAAATTAAGCGCTTATTACTCTTCTTCCGTATTGTATGTTGTGTTTTCCAATTGTTTGTTTGAGCCGAGTATAAGATGATAATCTAATCCTTCACAACACTGATTTCTGTCTCTGTTTCTCTTACAACAAGACAATACTGCAATTGAGAAAGAGGCTCCTCCTCCACCGCCAATGTTCTAGGTGTGCTTCTTCTGCAAAACCTTGACTGCAACAGACACAAGTACACTTGGTGGGTTTTACTGAAGAGTTGGTTGCAAAGATTTGCATGTGAATGAGTGGCGTTTCAGACATATTTCAGAGGTATATGATAATAAGAAACATATTTGTTAGTACTTTTTTAATTTTTCTTCAGTGAATCTCTTATGTCATCAATGTTCTGTGGTGGTTGATGTTTTTGATGTCGTTCTTACAAGATCAGCCACAAAGTAATTTGCTTCAGAGTGGATGAAGCGTATTTATCAGCTCTAAGAGGCTGGCTGAATTTATTTTTCTAAGGTTTGTGGATTTCTATGTCCATGATGTTCTTCACTATAGTTATATATGTTTGTTTCATTGATATGAAATATCTAACTGTATGTAAGGGTGGGAATGGATAAATACATGTGGGCGTAAGGCGTGCAATGTGACAGCAGTGAAATGTGTTATCTTCTGTTATATCTGAGCCATAACATGCATCTTGGAGTATTGTCAACCAGGTGCTCACCATTTCAAGAGGTACCATGTTTACAGTATATTGTAAACCAGCAAGATCTATTTTGGTTTTAATTTTAACCAACATGATAAGTGACAATTTTGACTTTTTATGTATTTGTTTATATCTGATGTCTCCAATGTTACTTAATGTTCGTACATTGTTGTTTTGTGTGAGACAGGACCAATCTATTAGAGTGTTAAAATAGCTATTCCATAGGTATGAGATTTAAAATGATATTTGACGTGGAAGTGTTTGTACATGTTTGATTTAAGATGATCTTCAGCATGGTATGAAATTTGGATGTTCATCTCCGGTAGTAGCTGCAAGAGCTGCACTTTCTGAAACGACTTTGGTTAAAAGCCTCCAGCCTTTACCTGCAAAGGATGTTCACAAGGGGATGGCTTCAGACGTGCCTATTGGTGTTTGTAAAGAACATACCATCAATTTTCTGACCTCGTGGTTTGTGGTGGCCCATTCTGTCGTGCCTTTCATACATATTCTCGGAAAATCTGTGCCTGATGTCTAAAATAGTCATGGCTATAACCATCAGAGTTTCGATCTTGGGACAGCTCATTAAGTCAATAGCTGAAATCACCGTCTCATAGCGGCAGCTGCGTAGAAGTTTCTGAAACATCTACTGTGTTACTGGTTCTGGATAACAAGATCTGTGATGGTTTAGGTTTTGCTAAAGGAAATTGTGGTGTTGGGGAAGGAGTGACAGATGTTTATTACAATGTAATAGTATATATGTTTTTACTACAACCTTTAATCATGCAAAGAAAAAATACATATGAAATGACTCTCTCTGATGTGTATGTAAGATTGAGGAAAATAATCGATGAAGAGGCTATAGAAAAGATCAAATTATATATTTCTCAAAGTTGTGAGAGTTAAGCAATGTAAAATAAAAGTGCACATGGTAAATAACAAAAAGCATGAGTAGATATGTTCTTAATTCTATTAAACTGTTTTTTATCAATTAAATAAGAAGGGAAATGTACACAATTTAAGTAATAAGTTTGTTTATAAATTAATGATTATCTTTTCATCATTGCATTATTAGACTAACATTTTAAACATATACAATTTGCTAAGCATGTATTACAAAATATTTAGAAGTCCAACTGACCATACCTGCAACATAAAAATGATAATTTTTTTACTTAATCATAAATACTATTTAGTAATTATGTGAAATATTCATTATCTTGGTTTAGATAACCTTGGAAGTTGGAAAATAATAAAGATTTAATAAAATGTTCAAGTTTGAAATATAGTAGTTAGCTAAAATTTTATAGAATTTAGCTAAATATAACAAAGATGTCTTTACTTTGTTAAAATTTAGATTATAAAATTAATATTCAAAACATATTTATTTTCTAAGCATATATACCTAAATAAAGTACATAGAATAATTTGGTGATACGTCATAAGTCACAACTATGAGTGACTACGAGAGTTCCTAAAGCGTATATACATGATACTCCCTCCGTTTCACTTTATTTGTCATTCTAGGTTTTTGCACACAGATTAGGAAATATTTAATTTTACATATTTCCAAGATAAAAACACAATTACCTATACACCTAATCACTTTTCAACCAATAGAAAAATAAAATATTATATAAAACTAATCAATTTTGCCTCGAAACTTTAAAACGACATTTAATTTGTGACAAAAAATAAGCCTAAAATGACATATATTCTGAAACGGAGGGAGTATGAGTTAAGAAAGGATTGAAGGATTTGAAAGTGAATCGTTGTAACTCCAAAAACACGGAGATTTGCAGAAATCAATCGGCAACCACGATGGAAAAGTTGAAGAGGCGAAACAATAACAACGGCGTGAGGAGGGTTGATACCTTTTCGTCTAGAAAGAGGAGGGTGATTCCCACAAATCCACCATTCTTCTTAATGTTATGCAAACCCTGATAAAGCAGAAATAGCTTCAGAGGAAGATATGATCAAGGATTGGAAGAGAAACCGCGTCAGTTGAAGAGTTTCATGTATTTGATTGGAAAAGTTTAGAGAGCTATGTAGGATTGGGGAAACCGTAGGTTGCAGATGAAGTTGAAGGGGTTTCTTTACTATTGGGCAATGGGCCCAACACATATAATTTAACGGATTCGAAATATCAGAAACCCAACAATACAGCGGCATGTGACGTGGCAAAAAGACAGAGATGTGTCCCACATACCATTATTAGTTTCAGAGAGGAAGAAGCAAATATGTACCATATCTATCTTATTAAAGTTATAGTACTCTTTAGGTTTGTTTGGAAACTTAAATAGTAGTAATAAAGAGTTTAATGTTGTTTGGCTATAAGTTTAAAGGAGTTGGGCTTTTAAACATTGTTATAATAGAATTGGGCTTTTGTTTAATTTATTTTATGTTATGGCTGGCTTTAATCATTTGGCCCATTGTAGTATTTTGTGTTTTTAGTTTATATTTTATATAAAGACCATATTCAATTTTATTTATTGTTGACTAAATTAAAAATAACATCAGTTTTTAAGATAATAACAGTTTACATTTCAAATAATTTAATACTCAAATATATTTTATCTAAAGTATTTTACATTATTCAAATTATCATAAAGACACAAAATATTTGAATAGTTTTAACTAAAATATTAAAATTTTGTTTTCGTAACTGGATATTTATCCGAAACACCTATCCCCCCCCCAAAATCAGTTTTACCCCGATTAATCTAAAATTAATCCTTGAAATCGTAACCAAACCGTTATCATATTTGAACCAAAAAATTATCTGATATTAGTCGGTTATTATAATTATTACCAAACTCAGCTCAAACCAAAAGAATCGAACCGGACGCAAATCAATTTATATATATAACATAACAAATCTTATAGCTGTAGAATTAAAAAGACTACGAACATAAAGAATCCAACAAAATTTGAACCCAAAATCAAACTCCAGTCCTATTACATTCAATACGATCATAGTTTTTGAAATACGGTAATAACCGATGACTTATGAATATATTATGCTTTTCCAAATTAAGTTAAACCCGCGCCGGTGCGCGGGTCAAGATCTAGTTATTAGTTTAAAAATATACTCTCTGGTGTTAGTGAAACTCACACACACACAGAAATCACGCGCGGATTAGGTCTTTTAAATTTATCTTTTAAATAACTTCCATACATATGAACAAATTCATAAAAATCCAAAGATTAACCAAAAGTCCATTAGGAATAATCAAAACAAATTCATACATATTAACCAAAAGTCCATTAGGAATAATCATTCATGAATTTGGATTTTTATTATTATATATTAATAATATATAAATGCAAAATGTTATTTTATATTATTAAGCTACTAGGTGATTTTCCCGTGCTCATGCACGGATATAAATATTTAGAAAATAAATATATTATTATAATTGATTGATATTTACTTTAAATTTTAAATTAATTTATAATCGTAGGTATAATTTATATTAATAATATTATATTAATTTTTTTAACTTAATTATATATATAATTTTAGAAATGTTATAGTTCGTCGGTTTTATTGTTTTTGCGGTTGATTTAGTTATCATTTGGATATATTAGATTCTACCTATTTATCTGAATTCAACTATAATTTTTTTATTCTAAATATATTAAATTTTTGATTAATTGTCTTATTTACATTTATGCCGATTGTTATCTTAGAAATATAAGTATATCTAGTAAGATTATGTATAACTTAAGATTTTTTGTGCTTAGAAAGAAAAAAATAAAAAATGAACTGTCTGATTCTAAATTACATACATAAGTAACTAATAAATTTTTGGAAGCTTATGAAACTTAGCAATATTTAAAATATTTAGATTGATTGGATGATAAGCTGAAATTTATTTTTAAAAAATTTTAAAATAAGGATTCTGATTGCTTAAATATTTTGATTATGGTTATATTAACTTTCACAAACATAGGAGCAGAAAATTAAAAATTAAAAGATTAATAAAGAAAACATATAATTTTAACTATTAAAATATAGTAATCTACTTCGTTAAATTATATAGTGTTATGATATTTTAAAATAATTTTAGTTATTTGATCAAAAATTGTTTATTATTAAAATTTATTTTAAGTTTGTTTTAATATCTCTTGAAATATGCAGTAAAAAATGTTATTGTTTTGGAGAAATTATGTTATATAAGTAAAATAGAATTTATATTTTAATGTAATTATAAGATATTATAGTCAAATAAATATACTAAAAATTAAAAAAAAAAATATTTCAAGACTAATTATAAAATAATTTGTCAATTAAACCTATATCAGTTTATGTTACTTAATTATTTTATGAAATCATCTAATAAAATAGGTAGACACAAAAAAAAAAATTACTTCGAAAATATATATATTTATTGTTAAAAAAAAATTTAAAAGAAAAAAATATTTCTTTTTCTAATATCAAGATTAATTGTGTGTACTTTTTTTTTTTATGGAATCACATTATATACAAATGTAATTTTTCATCTAAGAAGATATAGATATAAAGTATTGTATTACTTGAAAAGTATATTTTATGTTATTTAAAATATATTTAAATTAAATATTGCTATTTTGTGAACTTTCCTTTTTTCATGAAACCATATTTGTATATACTTATATTTTCGTTTTAAATAGTTTTTTAAACTTTATAAATGTTTACTTTTTTATTTTATATTGTTATTTGGAATTTTTTTAAAAGGATATACTTATATTTTCGTTTTTAAATAGTTTTGTAAACTTTATAATTTTTTACTTTATTTTATATTGTAATTTGTAAAAATTTTAAAAGGAAATAATAATATTTAAATGTATTTTTTAATTCATTAGGGGTATCATAGTAATCAACCAACGTAAAAATTAACGTGAGCGCGACACATAAGAAAGTGACTTCTCAAATAATATTATAGAGATATTTACAATTTACTTATAGTATATTTTATATATTTTAAATATTATTATTGTTTATCATGCTAGAATGTGCTTTTATAATATTTTCTTCATTTAATATATTATATAAAAACAAATATATCTCTATAATATTGTAATTTTTGTAAAAAATGTTTGGGTATCTTACTCTAGATATTAACAAGTTTTTAAAAAGTTGTCTAAAACAAGAAATTACGGCCATAATACCTTTTGTTAGTTTACTAAATCAAACGTTTACGTCACAAGATGTTCAGAGGATATTACTTATGAGGCCAACAGTGGCCTTTCCGGATTCTTTTAGATGGGGTTTTACTTCAAATGGTCAATATTCGACTCGGAGTGCGTATAAGTTCTTAGAATCTGTGATAGATTATGATCAGCCACCGGAGCAATCTCTTACTCCTATTGAAAAACAGGTGTGGAGAGAGTTATGGAAGACCAAGACACCACCTAAGATTAAACATTTCATGTGGCGTACTCTCTCTGGCGCTTTAGCGGTTAAGCAACGACTTGCCACTCGCGGTATTCCAATAGACACCACATGTTCTTTCTGTGGTAACGGAGTGGAAAGTATATGTCATGTTCTTTTTACTTGTGTTAAAGCACGGGCCATCTGGGAGCAATCAACTTTCCCAGTACCTTCAGGAGGTTTCTCTCGGAATTCAATATTTCTAAATTTTGTCCATCTGATCAAGATCGCTAAGAGCTCCACCATAGATATTCATACCCGAAATATCTTCCCCTGGTTGTTATGGGAAATTTGGAAAGCTCGGAATGTATTCACTTTTGAAACCAAGGATATTGAGGTTACGGAAATAGCTAGGAACGCATTTGAGGCAGAATCATCATGGTTTGATACCTTCTCAGCGAAGATGGATGGGGCTTCCAATACAAATACGGAAATGGTGTGATGGAAACCGCCGGCCAACAGTTTTCTAAAATGTAACATTGGATCTTCATGGAAGAAACCCAATCAAATAAGTGGTGCTTCGTGGATTTTACGTAATGAAAATGGAGTCACAATCATGCATAGCCGTCAGGCATATTCCTATATGCGTTCAAAAACGGAAGCGGATTTATGGGTCTGGGCGGTTGAGTGTTTGCATAATTTACATTTTTCAAATATTATTTTTGAGACATCAACCGAAGACCTTCCTGCCGCGCTCACGAAGAATGAAGACAGCCAAAACTCCGCACTTAGCCTTATCCGTCACAACATCACTTTCCTTCTGTCAAGAATAAACACTTGGAGTCTAGAACACGTCCTACATGAACGAAATGAAGCGGCAGAGGCAATTGCTGTAAGTGTCACTCGTGATCAGCGCCAGCAGTCCTACATTGCCAGATATGCTCCGGCCTGGCTTCATCATCTTCTCGCTTTGGAGGCTCGCCAATAAGGGGTTTGTTTTGGTGAGCTATTATCCTTCTTAATGATGTCTAATGACATTCCATTGTTTTTTTTCATTGTGTACCGGTTCCTTTTGTATCATGAAACTGCCAGTGTTATAAAAAAAAATACCTTTTGTTAGTGCGACCTGAAGAACGGCGACGAAGAAGCCTCAGTTTTGTGTCTCCCTTTGGTGATCACATAACTCTACATAGTGGATCGACCTTTGTCATCCGATTTGTATTTACTGCTGCTTCGTTTTCGTACCCTACGGAATCCTTACGTCACGACTACCATTGCATCACCTTCTCCTTCGTGTCTCTTGCTCTGTTACGGCCACAACACCTTCTTCTACTATCATAGATCACCGCTGCTCTTCGGCGCCGGATCCGAAACCGAGAACGTGGAACAAAGAAGACGACGCTTCTGATTGATCCACCCTTTGGTGATCACTTAGCCCTCCACATCAGATTGATCACGCTTTTGTTTTGTCGTCAGATTGATCCACCCTTTGGTGTCTGTTTTCATATAACACAAGCATGAAAGGCGGTGATGAGAGGTGGGTTAACACAAGCAATGGTCGAGTACAGGTTGTTACTTTAACATGTTGCTAGGTGGTAGGAATCTGGTTTCCACATTCATCGGACGATCTTTGTCATTCCTTAAGAACACAAGATAGTTTACGTTCACTGGTGTTACGCGAGTCTCTCCCTTTTGTGAAAGATCAATAACAGGTTCTGTTCTTGGTTACGGAAACACATTGAATCAGATACTTCTTAGGGGACTAGGATGGGATCGTATGATAGATCGAGATCTGCTCATATGGCGGATATAAAGGGCAAAGGGATCCTCTACGAGGATGATGATGAGCCCATTAAACTTACGGAACAAGATGACGCTTTTGTGATAAAGGAATACCGGATGTCACTGATTGGGAAAATACTCAACCCTAAGAAACAAAACATTGAAAAGCTCATTCAGAAAATGCCAACGCAGTGGAGTATCAAGGAGAAAATCACGGCAAATGACCTAGGCAATGGAAAGTTCCTACTGAATTTTCAGTCTGAGGAAGATCTAAACTCTGTCCTCAGGCAGGGTCCGTTACACTTTAATTACTGCATGTTTGTATTGGTGCGATGGGAGCCAATAGTTCATGATGACTACCCTTGGATTATCCCTTTTTGGGTTTCTTTTGTTGGGATGCCTCTACACTTGTGACGGACAGAAACCTACAAAACATAGGAGGCCGCCTCGGTCATGTTGACACAGTGGATCTCTCGGAAGGACGCTTACTGATTGACATTGAATCAAGAAAGCCATTGAAGTTCAAAAGGAAAGTTCAAAGTCCAAAGGGAGAAGAAGTCACTATTGAGATCAAATATGATATGCTCTTCAAGCATTGCACCATATGCGGCCTTATGACGCATGTGAAAGGGTATTGTCCTTCGCTTGACCCTAACGCTGGAGCAGGAACGGCAAGAGGAGGGGTATTCTCACGTGTCCAAGTCCCTCGTGACTTGCCGGACACACATTTGTTGCCGAACAACAAGGGGCGAGGAGAATGGATCAAGACGAGGCTCATCATACTGCCATAACACTTTCCGATCATTACCGTAGCAGATCCAACGACCTAAGGACTGGACTACAGGATTCACGCCATGGATATGTAAGGAGGGATACTGATAGGAAGGCTTATCAATCACGGCATTCACGCGAGCATAACAATGGTATGCGTTATGGTAATTGCACGGAGCGAGATGGTGATTTGAGAAGTGCAAGGAACAGAGATTCACGGTTTGAGCCTTATGCTCGTGAAACCAGGACTTGGAGGGCGAAAGGAGAAGTGGGGAAAGAGAGGTCCTCGAGGAAAACTGAAGGTGAAGCTGGTCATGCTATTGCTCCTTATGAACAAGCACCAGATAGTTATGCAAGGATGCATACCGAGGAATCTTCTCATCGTCATATAGCTGATGCCGAGCACAAGTGTCTCGCAAGTTCTATTGTTTCACCGGCTTTACGTAACATGGAGGAGAACATCACCATCCGCACAAAAAGTATTGCGCGCTCTCTAACTTACTCCACAAAACCCATCTACATCTGGTCTAGGCGATAATCAAGTTATTGATGCGCTCCAAGATATGGAGATACAGGAAGGGGACGGTGATAACTTGCTGGGATGTGATGCTCTCTTTGATGAGGAGCTGTTGGATTTAGAGGTCGAAGAAAGGAAGGCTCCAAAGGGCGATTCATCATGCATGGAAAAAGCATTAAAAGATGCCAAGAAGCCAAGGCCTAGTAGAAGAAGGAACCCTCCTTTGGGGATTCAAACTAAAAAGACAGAGTTCCTCCGTAGAGGATCGCCACGCATTCGATCAGACAAGTCTTCTGCTCATATGCAAGAAGGAAAATACATGCCAAGGCAATCACGTAACAGTTCTAGGAAAGTAAAGGATGGAGATGACAAAGATGTTGGTTTGATGGGATCCAAAAACCCATCCCCCCTTCATCCATGAAGACAATTAGTTGGAACTATCGAGGGCTAGGAAACAACCTCACAGTTCGACGCCTTACGGAGATGTGTCAGAAGCATCGCCCATGATTTGTGTTTCTTTTTGAGACGAAGAATAGGAGGCTGCTGTTGCAAGACATTCAGGCCAACTTAGGATTTAATCGTTTGTTTACCGTTGAGCATTGTTTTTTTATGGATGATTTTCAAGTTAAGATTTTACTTTCAAATAACAGAATGATTGACATTGAGGCAATCATTGATGGAATAAAAGTTCATATGACGTTTGTTTATGGGGATCATCTATTAGAACGTAGGGACTTAGTTTGGGAACGCCTTACGCGCTTCTCAACAACAAGAAATGGACCATGGTTCATGATTGGTGACTTTAATGAGATTACATGCCACGAAGAGAAAGAAGGAGGCCGAGAACGTTCAGACAGCTCTTTTTTTCCTTTCAGGCAAATGATGAGTGACTGTGGGATGCTGGATTTCCCCTTCACAGGGAACATGCTATCATGGGCTGGAAAAAGAGCAGGGAAAGTCACGGTTAGATGCCATCTGGACAGAGCTGTTGGTAATGAGGACTGGCATGACAAATTCCCTCACTCGAAGGTCCAGTATATGAGGATGTGGGGATCGGATCATCGTCCGATCTTAGCTGATATTCTTAAAAAGCGGCCACGTATATCGAAAAACATCAAATTTGATAAGTGATGACTGGATAATTAGGAGCTCAGGCAAGTAATCCTTGAGGAATGGAAATCACCGGACCTCCCACCAGAAGAGAGTATCATGGAGCATATTGCAAGTTCTAGGCGTGCTTTGAGTGATTGGAAGAGACAACACAATCTAAACTCTGAAAGAAGTGTGGAAGATTTAAAGGAAAAAGTAGATCAGTTATCTTCCAACGATGATGTCACTACTGAGGAAATTGCAGCGGCCTTAAAGGAATTATTTGATGCTCTTAAGGCAGAAGAGATGTTCTAGAAGCAGAAGTGTAGGTTTTTTTGGTTACGAGAAGGAGACAGGAATACAAAATTTTTCCATGCTCTCACGAAGCACAGAAGGGTAAGGAATAGGATTACACAACTTTTGGATGTGGATGGGAATGTGGTACAGGATGAGGAGGGTCTTGTAACCATCTGCTAAAGAAGATTTCAAGTATTAGTTTGATAATAGTATTAGTTATGGCCCGGTTTGACAAACCCTAAGCCGAGAGAGCGATGACTTTCATTCATCGTTATCATCGTTTCTCCTTCCTCTTCGCCTCCTCTGATACTAAAACGCATGGATGATGACTCTCATTCATCGACATGCGTCTTTACTTGCTCTGCAATCAGTGGGTTCGTTTCACCTCCTACCTTTCTTCTATATAAATCTGCATCTCCTTCTCATTGATTTTCATTTATTCGCAGCTTTGATTACAACGGCGATGGATTCATTCGTCAAATCTTCTGGTTTCTGGTGATCTCAAGCCGGGAAAGTCAAGCGTTAAGCCCGATGTCTCATCCAATGAGACGACCAACCATACCGTTCAACCCTTTGCCCTACCGATCAATCAGACCGTGGAAGAGGAATGGTTAATATGATTATGAGTGGAAGTCCAAAGGTAAGAAGAACTTTCGTAGAAAAAAAAGAACAATATCTCCCATAGGAGGTGAAACGAAACTATATAAGAAGACTTAAAGATCATGAAGCGTGTGGGTTACCGCTAAGTGTAAAGAATTCGATCGGGGACGGTGAAGAGGGATAGTCGGGGAAGAACAAAACTTTGCTCTAGACACTTAAGCAATATGGGTTTAATTGGGCCATTTGATAATGTAGCCAAAGCCCAAAGTGAAAGACCTATTTCGACGATGACATGGCAAGTTATTGATTTCTGATTGGCTAATTATTTTAAAGGATGTGGCATAGCTAGATGATCACCTTATTCCCCTTTTAATATTGTTAGATAACATACATAGAGAAATTTATTGCTACTTTTATAGTCAATTTTAATGCCTAACTAAAGTATATAAGTTTTTTTTTTCCAAAACACTAGAGGTTAGGCAGACACTTTTAAAAATACTTAATGATCCAATCTCTCAAACGAATTGTTCTAACTTTTAAATCTTTGATTGCTTTCTGAAAAGCATGTTAAGAACTTAAAAGAAATATGTTATTCCTTAAGCTCATGAATGATGCCCTTCTGACATAACACAAATTCAGTATGAAATTAGTCGTGGAGATGTGAAACTTATACTATGGGACAACCAATAATCTTTGTTCACGAAGTTGCGAAACATAAGTAATCTAAGATATAAAGTTATCATGGTGACAAACATTATCTCCACAGTGTACAACAGTAAAAACAAATACATAACTTAAAAGTCTGATTACTAATTAATATTTATTATTTACATGAAAGTTATTATTTGCCTCATCATTAGCCACATGGTTTTATTTTGACAAAACAATAAAGATTACCAAAGACTTCAAATGAATGATAAGAGTAATTAAAGTTCAATATATGAGTTAGAACTATACCTTACCATCTACATTTCGGAAGATTATAATCAAGAAAACACAACTAAGACCAACTTCTTGGTATGTGGACTTTCTATATATTCTGAATTAAGTCTGGGTATCTTGACCAACTAATAAAATATTTTTTAATTAAACATTCAAAAAAATTAGAGAATGTATCCTCTATTATACTATATCCTGCACAGTAAATAGTTTATAAACACATACATATTTTACAATATTTGATATTCACAGAATAAATAAATAGTAAAAACAAAATAGCAATTATCCGCGCGTAGCACGGAAAAACGATCTAGTATGTGTAAAAGAAACAAAGAAAAGAAGCATACCAAACTATAAAGAAAAGAAGATGATATTATTAGTATTTAGAAAATGGCAACGTAAAATGAATGCATGACAACATCTTATATAGGAAGAAAATTCAACAAATTTTTATGTAAGATATAAATGACATGGGATCAATTTCAATTTGTATACATTACTCTTTGACGGGAAACCGGTCAAATGCTGCCTTGGTCCACGGACGGATGCAATGAAGAAGAGTCACAATAGCCCTTAGCGTATTTCCAATTCGAGAAAGAGACAAGCTTTGTCTTATGATGAGTCCCCAAAGAAGAGAGTTTACGACAATCGTGATCAAGCATCACGTCTACTACCTCCGACGGTGGGTCCGGCGAACGGGAAGAAGAAGGAGGAAACAAAAAATCTGGTGGTTGATGAAATCCCACCGGCCCACCCGATATTATCCTAAGTTGGAATTGCTAAGGAGCTGTAGTTTCTTGGCAATTCGTCACCTGTGGGATATCCGTCAAAAGTTTCCCGGCTATTATGTTCTTCATGGAAACAAAGAATAAGAGAGAGATTATCTTCAAAATCTCCAAGTTGAGTTTGGTTATGATTTCCTTTTTACTGTTGAGCCTATTGGCCTTAGTGGCGGTTTAGCCCTTTTTGCTTTGTCTGAGTTTAATGTTCAAGTTTTATCTTCCAATAATAGAGTCATTGATAAATTTTTATCTCTTTCGTTTATGGAGATCCTGTCATTTCTTAAAGACAACATGTATGGGAGCATTTAGCCAGAATAAACACTTCACGCTCTAATACGTAGTTCATGATTGGAGATTTTAATGAAATCAATGGTAACCATGAGAAAATGGGAGGCCGTATCCGGAGCGGAAATTCTTTTTTAGATTTTCGACTCATGCAGCAAAATTGTGGAATGATTGAACTTCCTTATTCTGGAGATTGCTTATCATGGGTAGGAAGAAGGCTTAACTATCTTATTAGATGCCAGCTTGATCGAACAATGGGAAATGCAGAATGGTTTGGCTTATATTCTAACTCATCGACTCAGTACCTCTGATTCATGGGTTCAGATCATAGGCCTATTATCACTCATCTTTCCAATCATAAGAAAAAAGGTTGGAAAAGGTTCTGGTTTGATAAACTATGGACATCCACGACTGGATTTTAAAACGTTGTGCGAGAAGGATGGGAAGACAACGAGAACAATGAAGATTATTCCCTTCCTGATCGGATCAAAAGATGTCGATCCACTATTGCACAATGGCGCAGAGAAGAGACTTATAACACTCAAAAAATACTTGAAGAACTCAAAGATAAACTTGACAGAAGCCAAGTGGACCAATCTCTCTCTGCAGCAGAAGTATCCTCGATACAAAACCAACTCCAAAAAGCATATGAGGAAGAAGAAGAGTTCTGGAAGCAAAAAAGTCGGAGCACATGGTTCAAAAAAGGAGAACGCAATACAAAGTTCTACCATACCATAACCAAGCAGCGACGTGCACGAAACCATATAAGTGGCCTGAATGATAACCGAGGAACTTGGTGTGAGAATGAGGGGAAAATTAAAAAAAACTGCGGTGGACTGTTTCGAGGAACTCTTCTCCTCATCTACACCAGCGGACATCGAAGTATCATTAAACCACTTAGAAATTAGTATCTCTCCAGAAATGAATGAGAGCCTCTGTAAATATATATCTCCATCTGAAATTAAAAAAGAGGCCTTCTCTATACATCCTGAGAAAGCTCTAGGGCCGGATGGAAAGACAGCGCTTTTTTACCAAATATATTGGAATACTATTGGTCAACATGTAATCAAGATGGTACAGGATTTTTTTTTTCAATTCTGACTCCTTTGATCCTCAGCTTAACGAGACAAACATCTGTCTAATCCCAAAAACTGAGCGACCGAGAGATATGACGAACTTCCGACCTATTAGCCTCTATAATGTGTGCTACAAGATCATATCTAAAGTGCTATGTCAGAAGCTTCGCCGATATCTACCAAAAATTATCTCAGAAACTCAGTCTGCCTTTGTGGCAGGACGTGTAATCACAAACAATATCCTGCTAGCCCAAGAAGCATTCCATGCCTTACGAACTAATAATAAATGCAAGAATGAGTTCATGGAAATCAAAACAGATATGAGCAAATCGTACGATAGAGTAGAATGGGATTTTCTTGAAGCCATGATGAGGCAAAATGGGCTTTAGAGAAAAATGGATTCGATGGATAATGAGATGTGTCAGATCAGTATCCTATAGTGTACTGATAAATGGAAACCCTACGGGCCACATAACTCCATCTAGAGGATTACGCCAAGGTGATCCACTGTCACCATACATGTTCATCCTCTGCACAGAAGTTCTTATTGCTAACATAATAATGGCGGAAAATTCAGGACAAATCACTGGTCTCCAGGTGGCACGAGCAAGTCCTCCGATATCTCATCTGCTCTTTGCAGATGACAGTCTTTTCTTCTGTAAAGCAGAGCCATAACAATGTTCTACCCTCCTCGACGCTCTTAATGCATATGGCAATGCCTCTAGACAAAGAATAAATTTTGAAAAATCAGCTATCACTTTCGGTAAAAAGGTGCCTCCAGAAAACATGGGAAATCTCAAAAACATTTTAGGCATCACCAATGAAAGCGGCAATGGGAAATATTTAGGCATCCCGGAGCAACTCCAAGGATCAAATATCCAGAGTTTCTCCTATGTACAAGACCATCTTCATCAAAAAGTGAATGGATGGACAGCAAAATATCTTTCGAGAGCCGGTAAAGAAATTATGATCAAATCTGTAGCATCAGCCATTCCGACATTCCCAATGTCGTGTTACCTCCTCCCAAAAGGACTATGCCATAAATTATCTAGTCATTATAAATATATAAATTTATATGTCACAATCATGTTAATTAGCAACTTTGAAGAATCAACCCCAGTATAATCTTTTACAAATTATTTTTCAAAATCTTTTACAACTTTTTTTTCAAATTTTGTTTTTGTTTAGGATTTTTGAAAAGTAAATTCTAAAATACTATTAAATAATTTTTAAAGTTACTTTTTAATAATAAATAAATTTTAAATTTACTTTTTTAAAATTCGTTTTTAGTATCTTAATATATATATATATATATTGTTTTACTTATTCTATATTTTATTACATGCCACAATATTGAAAGGAAAACTAGTATCGAATAATCTTTTACAATTATCTTTTGTTCAAGATTTTAAAATGGAAAATTAATAATAGATAATAATTATAATTAATAAATATATAACTGTCATACGTTTCAGTCATGTTAATTAGCAACTTTGAAGAATCAAGCTCAATACAATTTTTTACAAATTATTTTCAAAATCTTTTACAACATTTTTTCAAAAAGAAAAAAATTGTTTAGGATTTTGAAAAAGTAAAATTTCTAAAAAGTACAATTAAATATTTTAAAGTTACTTTTGACTAATAAATCAAATTTAAATTTACTTTTTCAAAAGTCATTTTTATTATCTTATTATATATATATATATATATATATATATATATTTTTAATCATTATACATTTTAACATATGTCACAATGTTAAAAAGGAAATTACTATCAAATAATCGTTTACAATTATCTTTTGTTTAGTGTTTTAAAAATAGAAAATTACTATTAGATAATAATTATAATTACTTTTTGAACAATATTTGTTTTTGTTATTATCTTATTATATATATTTTTAATTATGAGATAGATTCCACATGTCACAATCTTAAACACATAATTCCCATGTGTCGCTATCATGTTAATTAGTAACTTTGAAGAACCAAACTTTATATAATAAGATGCAGATTTGTTTCCTAATTTTTATATAATAAGATTATAATTATTATTTAATAGTAATTTTCTATTTTTTAAATCTTGAACAAAAGATAATTGTAAAATATTATTGGATACTAATTTTCCTTTTAATATTACTATCAAATAGGGTTTTTAAAATGGAAAATTACTATTACATAATAATTATAATTACTTTTTGAATAATATTTGTTTTTGGTATTATCTTATTATATATACTAGGAAACCACCCCGCGCGTTTACGCGCGGGAGAAAAGATGTTTTTTTTTAAGTAATTTTTATAAAATTTATATTTGTTAGTCAATCATTTTGAATCATTTAATAAACTAATTATTTTGTACGAAAATCAATACTTAAAAAATAATCTTATATAATAGAAGAGTGAAAGTATAATATGTGTTTGAAAATGTATAAATTTAAATGTTATGTGTTTAGCATAACAATATTAAGTAAACTTTAATATTAAAGTCGCAGTCATTTTCTNAAAGTATAATATGTGTTTGAAAATGTATAAATTTAAATGTTATGTGTTTAGCATAACAATATTAAGTAAACTTTAATATTAAAGTCGCAGTCATTTTCTTTTATCTTTTTATATATGAGAAGACAAACTTTTAAATTTGTTGAAATGATGGAACAGTTTAAACCTTTTAATTAAATAATATAATATGTTTTAATACACTATAATTAACATGCAAAGAACGACATTTTTAAATCTATGACGCTCAGTACCTCCATACAAACTGAGTTAGAAAAACAAAAAAAAAAATTGGACTTTATCAGAAGAAGAATAAGAGATTACAAAAAAAATAGGTTGTTTTCTTACAGCCAGATTGGTTTGGATATGGTAGTTTAATTTCGCTGAAACTAAACCTATTAAATTATTTTTGCAGACACCACATTAAATTTTTAAAGATCGTTTAAAACTATATAATGAATCAAACATTATATTCAAGAGTACTAAGAATCATACTTATATTAGAAAAAAACACATAAATCTTCTTTAAAAATTGCATTTGTAAAACATTCTATTTATAGTAATATGAAAAGGTACATTGATAGATTATCAAGAGTTGTGTTTTGTTTTAAAATGAATATTTTCAAGAGTTGCGAGGAAAAAAAAGTTCAACCAAATACATTTTCAGGACCATTAGATAGAACCATAATAATTACAACCACGAGACTGAAACTCTTCAAAATTTTTTAAAAAAATCAAGAATTAGGGAAAAGTATGACTCTTCAAATTAAAGAGGTGTGTTGTTTGAAAAAAAATAACTGCTCATAGCAATTTTAATTTAAGTATAAAACAAATATTAAGACCAATAGAAGAAAAAAAACAATTATAACCAAAGATTGTAATCCTTCAAATATGAAAAAGTATGACTCTTTCATGTAAAAAGATGTGTTGTTTAAAAAAGAATATGTTAATGCCATAAATATCGTATGTCTAAAAAACATTTCTTAGGACAATTGCATGAAAAACAAAACAATGGTTGAAAAATTGTATCTTTTCATAATAAACTGAAATATATTAGTTTAAAAGTTGCATCTTTCATTATAAAAATAATTGTGTATTTTTTATAAAAAAAATTGTTGAAAGGTTGTATCTTTTCATAAGAACCGAATTATATTAGTTTAAAACTTGCATCTTTTTGTTATAAATAGAATTGTCTAGTTTCATAAAAAGTTATCTATTATTTTAAAATTTTCATCTTTTCATTATTAAAAAAAGTTTATGTTTCAGATAAAATAGTTTAAAAGTATTTAAAAGAGGGTATAAGAATTGTGTCTTCTCAAAATAACAATTGTCGAAAGGTTGTATATTTTCATAAAAAAATTAAATATATTAGTTTAAACATTGCATCTTTTCATTATAAAAATAATTGTGTATTTAAAAAATCTATTATTTTTAAAGTTGCATAAAATTTTTATTTGGACCATTAGATGAAAAACAAAAGAATTGTTGAAAGGTTGTATCTTTTCATAAGAACTGAAACATATTAGTTTCAAAGTTGCATTTTTTCATTATAAAAACTATTGTGTCTCACAAAAAATAATTTAAAATAGTTATAAGAGTTGTGTCTTCTCATAATAAAAATCTATTAATTATAACAATCTTGATTAATTTTAAAGGCTGTGAATGCCGAATAAAAAGAAAATTGAGACTCTTAATAAAAATGTCTATTACTGTGAAAGGTTGAAAATACAAAATAAAATGAAAAGTTGTGTCTATTTAAAGAACTGAAATATATTAGTTTTAAAGGTTGTGTATCTTTTCATAAGAACTGAAATATATTAGTTTAAAAGTTGCATCTTTTTATTATAAATAGAATTGTGTCCTTTTATAAAATAATTTCTACTATTTTAACAATTCCATCTTTTCATTATAAAAAAAGTTTGTGTCTCATAAAAAATATTATAAAAATATTTAAAAGAGGTTGTAAGAATTGTGTCTTCTCATAATAACAATTTTTGAAAGGTTATATCTCTTCATTAAAAATGAAATATATTAGTTTAAAAGTTGCATCTTTTCATTATAAAAACAATTGTGTCTCAGAAAAAAATAATTTAAAAATATTTAAAGTAGTTATAAGAGTTGTGTCTTCTCATAATAAAAATCTACTAATTATAACAATCTTGATTAATTTAAAAGTCTGTGAATGCCAAATAAAAAAAACTGAGACTCTTAATAAAAATTTCTATTAGTGTGAAAGGTTGAAAATACAAAATAAAATGAAAATTTGTGTCTCTTTAAAGAAATAACTGAAAGATTGTGTCTCTTAATAAATAAAATTAGAGGTTGTCTCTTAATAAAAATCACAACTAATTCTAAAGGTTGTGAATGTCAAATAAAATAAAAATTGTGTACCTTGATAAAAAATCCCAATTAATTCTAAAAGTTGTGAATGTCAAACAAGATGAAAGTGAATGTCAATCAAGNTTGATAAAAAATCCCAATTAATTCTAAAAGTTGTGAATGTCAAACAAGATGAAAGTGAATGTCAATCAAGATGAAAGCTTGTGACTCTTAATAAAAATATCAATTAATGTGAAATGTTGTAAATGTAAAATAAAATGAAAGTTGTTTCTCTTAATAAATAAAATGAAAGGTTGTGTCTCTTAATAAAATAAAATGAAAAACTGTGTCTCTTTATAAATAAAATGAAAGGTTGTGTGTCTTAATAAAAATACTAATTAATTCTAAAGTTGTGTATATTAATAAAAATGCCAATTAATGTGAAATATTGTAAAGGAAAAATAAAATGGAAAGTTGTGCCTCTTTAAAAAAATAAAATGAAAAGTTGTGTTTCTTAATAAATAAAATGAAAGGGTCTGTATCTTAACAAAAATCTCAATTAATTCTAAAGATTGTGATGCCAAATAAAATAAAAAGTTGTGTATCTTAATAAAAATCTCAATTAATGTGAAAGGTTGCGAATGCCAAATAAAATGAAATGTGGAGTATTTTTGAAAAATATATTTTATGATTTGTTAAATACCCTTAAAAGTGTCTTTTAAGGAGACAAATAAATAATTAACCTTCTCTGATTATTTTTATATTTAATTTTAAAAATGGTTTGCATTTATATTTGGCATACAAACTTTATAAAGTGGTTTCATAATTTGTTTAACACAATACACCTTGGATTGTATATTCATTTCTATAGGTGTGTAGTATTTATCATCAGGAGTCATGTCTTTCCATTTTTCAAAAAAAAAAAAATTGATATTAGTGTCTATGTGCTTTCATTACCATACATATGAATGTATATATTTTTATACTTATTACAAGGTACAATAAAACTTTAAGGCTGTTTCATATACACTTCTTTTTGAGCCATCGATCCATATCATGGATCATAGTCCATAGCAACCGACCATGAACAATATGTTTACCACTCATGATGGCT
>CAKOAT010362931.1:31394-41554 GCA_932364175.1 Eruca vesicaria subsp. sativa
GCACCCTTTCGGTGCCGAACCGTTCGCACCCTTTCGGTGCCGAACCGTTCGCACCCTTTCGGTGCCGAACCGTTCGCACCCTTTCGGTGCCGAACCGTTCGCACCCTTTCGGTGCCGAACCGTTCGCACCCTTTCGGTGCCGAACCGTTCGCACCCTTTCGGTCCCGAACCGTTCGCACCCTTTCGGTCCCGAACCGTTTGCACCCTTTCGGTCCCGAACCGTTCGCACCCTTTCGGTCCCGAACTCTTTCGGTCCCGAACTGGCGTTCGCACCCTTTCGGTCTCGAACCGTTCGCACCCTTTCGGTCCCGAACCGTTCGCACCCTTTCGGTCCCGAACCGTTCGCACCCTTTCGGTCCCGAACCGTTCGCACCCTTTCGGTCCTGACACGTTCGCACCCTTTCGGTCCCGACACGTTCGCACCCTTTCGGTCCCGACACGTTCGCACCCTTTTGGTCCCGACACGTTCGCACCCTTTTGGTCCCGACACGTTCGCACCCTTTTGGTCCCGACACGTTCGCACCCTTTCGGTACCGACACGTTCGCACTCTTTCGATCCCGATACATTCGCACCCTTTCGGTCCTGCCACATTCGCACCATTTCAGTTTCGATACGTTCGCACCTCTTGGGTCACGACACGTTCGTACCTCTTGGTTCATGAAACATTTGTACCTCTTGGGTTACGACACATTCGTACCTCTTGGGTCACGACATGTTCATACCTCTTGAATCACGATACGTTCATACCTCTTCGGTCACGACACATATAAATATTATCTTCTAAAAAGTCAATATTAATATTTAAACTTATGAAAAAGTAAGACAAATATGATCGTGGCTATATAAATGAAATATATGCCTTTTCAATGAAGAGTTGTCAAATATTTGATGACATCATCAATCATATGAAAAGGTTTTTTTGGTTCATTAGATCTTAAAATCAAGTTAATTATGACCATTGGATTGAATTTTTTTTTTCCTATAAAAAATGCTGATGTCACTTTCAGTTTGCTATTATATATAGATTTTTAGTTATGAGATATATTCCACATGTCACAATCTTAAACATATAATTACCATGTGTCGCGATGAAGTTAATTTTTAATCAGTAAAAAACCAAACTTTATATAATAAGATAGAGATTTGTTTCCTAATTTTTGGTCATTCTTAAGACTACGTTTCCTTTTTTGCCTTGCGGACCACGTTTACTTTTTGTCTTTTTGTCTTGATTCCCTTCAGACGACACGATTATATAATCCAGCTTCGTTAGTGAAATCAATTTGAGGGTCTTGTTAGCTTTTGGTGAATCTCTTGCAAACTGGAATCGAACATACATTGCATATGATGGTCGGAGAGTTTAAGTCAGAATATTCCAGTGATTTTTTTATTCTTTCGCTTCCAGCAGACATAACTGTTGTCATCTTTCGTTTACTTTCTCCAACCGACATATGCAATCTAAGCTGCTGCTGTAAAAGCCTATGCGATATTGCGAACTCTGAGAATGTCTGGCTTGACCAATGCGAGATAGCACAGGTTATTCCTTTGTCTGAAATAGTGCAATGGCGAACTGGTGTCTCTTCTTACAAGGCTCTTTGTCGGTTTCTTGTAGAGGTAATGAAGCCTCTTGTTGGGGTTTGGGTTCACCAAGAACCTGAGCTTGGGAATGTTGTTTACGTGATGCCAGGTTTCTTGTCTGTTGTTGGTTGCCGGATAATCCCACAAAAGGTTGGTCCTTTGGGTATTCAAGAAGGCCGGATTATGTGGTCACCAGTGTTTGAGATAATCTGCGGTTTTGACGGCTCCACCAAGTTTTTTCTTAATGGAAGCGATGGAAAAGACAGTTGCTTGTACCCTGGTTTGGTTACAGGAATCGAAAAGAGCTGCAATGTGCTCTCACTGGAGGTTGAGCCGAGGCGAGAGAAGACTAATAGCGAAGCCTCGAGAAATGTGTTGTTTTCGAAGTTATCTTGTACAGATAAAAAAAATTTAGTCGAACTAGTGACGAACCATGTAGGGCTACATGTATCTGAACCATTGAGTGTAAAGTTATTCCCCACAGCGAGAGAAGATGAAGGGATGTTGTTGGACCGTAGAACCATGCTCCTTAAAATGCACAAGTTTGGTGAGAATTGGAAGCACATGAACCTGGAGGAGAATGGGCTGTGTTGTTACAATCCTAAGCATGTAGACATAAACGAGATGTGGGAGAAAAATCACGGTGCTTACTTTGAATACATAGCAACAGAAGAAGAAAGAGAGATTAGATATTTGAATCGCCAAGCTTTTAGCACTAGTGATACATTTGGTCTTAGTCTCAATGCTTCGTACACTGCTGATGTGTGTTCTCGGATTAGAGGGTGGCCGAACATGAACGGTGAAAACTTTTCTCTCTACAAACTGCCGGTTAAAAATTCCATGAATGACCAAGAGCATGCTGGTCTGTGGGGAGGAACATTTGGGTGGCCACCTGGGAGATGTAATGAAGATGCAACAGGAAATGCTTTTTATCTACTGATGCTCTCTTACCAAGAATTTAAAAAGAACAATGGGAAACGTCTTATCGGGACGAAAATACTTGAAGGCACTGACTATGTGAATCGTCCTAATGGAACACCAATGTTTGTTGTGGATATTGACTCACCTTCCCTTGAACCCTTTCCCTTTGATGCAGATGGAATAGACTTTGAGCATTCTTACAAGGGAGAGGGTATCACAGATGGTTATGGTTTCCGTTGTCCCGATTTTAAACCCGGTTCACTTTATGTGATCTCTGATGATCATTTTGCGTTCGTTTGGCATGGAACTAAAGATGTGTTTACTTTGAAAAGAGTAAACATTGAAGAGATCTTAAAGAAAGGTTTAGGTATGTGCGTGCCTCCTTTGCCTCCAACTAATAACTTTACTTATATGGGAAGGTCTTACACAAACGTCTTTACTGAGCCATGGTTATGTCATTCTTCCTCCGACTCTGAGTGAAGAATGTTGAAGATATACTCTGCAAGACTGCAACAGATCTAAAACGCTTATAAACTCATATCTGAATGTCTTGGTGACATCACTTTCTTCTTATATTTACAATCATCCCCTATATATTAATTAGAACTATTTGAAAAGATGTAACCTTAAGTTTGTATTAATTAAAAAATAACCCGATTATACGTGGCATCTCTCTATGCCTTTTATTTCAAAATAGAATAATTCTAGAGCTTCTAACATAAAGTATAGTTTAAAAATTATACTCTTTAGAAATATAATATTTCACAAACTATAGTTGGTCGCATATATCAAATATTTATTGTTTCGCAAGATTTCTTTAAATAAAACCTATGGAATTACCTAATGTGATTAAAATATATATATATATGACAATTAATTATTTTTAGACAATAAAGATTTGATAACAATCTGTATACTTTTTATCATTTTGTTTATTTTTTATTATTAAAATAAATTACACAATTACATTAATCATATAATAAAAATCTAGATTTTTTTTTGTGTATGTTGTATTTTGAATTTTTCAAAGCAAGTATAAATTACTAAAACTGTTAAAAGTCTCACATAAGATTTTAGGATCAAGGTTTAAATTTTTTTCTATATTAAGATACAATGATACGACCATATGAAGAAATAATTTTATTTTAATAGGTTTTACTTTAAAATATATGCATATATATATATATATTTTTCATATCGTTTAAATTAAACTCTACATTGTATGAAAATACATACTTATATTTTGATATTTGCATTGAACATATATCGAAAAGTTAATATTTTAATTTTAAAATCTGTCATTGTTTTTTTAAAATGATTATAAATTATTGAAACTACTAAACATCTAACATTAAAAAAGAATTCGTTGGTGTAAAGTTTTCTTACACAAATATGCAAATAATCATAAATCATATGAGTAGAAACCTCTTTTTAATAAATATTCATATTAAAAGTGTGTTATATATTTATGTTAATATCATTTAAATTTAATTATATATATCATATACGATATAGAAGATTTATTGTTTTTATTTATTTACCCTAATTGCGATAAACAAGAGTGATCGCTAGATTTATATGCATACGCCAATTTATTACATAATAGTAACTGATTTCTTAGTTATTTAATATATATACTTATTATTATTATTTCATAATATTCAGAAAAATATAAAAAAATAATAAATATAAAATACTTATTGTGCATAAAGTACAGATCTTAAGCTAAGTATGAATCTCTTTAATTATTTTAAATCTTAAGCATTTTCTAAATCTCAGGCCATAACAAATAAACGAAATGAGAATAAACTTCAAAATCAATATTTATATCGAGTAATAACCAAAATAAAAAAACACAAAAAAAGAAAAGTATTGAAGATAGATATGATTAACACGAAAACATAAATTTCTCATAACCATAATTAATTAACTGAGTTAATTTTTAATTTGTTAATTTTTTTTTAAATCATTATGGTTATGTTCAATCATGACCATAATTAATTTTTAATTTTTAATTTTTATTTGAAAAACTTAAAATATTATTTTTAAAATAATTTTAGTTTTTAAATAAATAAAATTTAAAATTATTTTTTGTGTAAAATTATTTCTTTGTTTAAAAAATATTTTTTTAAAATATAATTTTCTGCTATTATTAGACAAATAAATAAATCATATCAAATTAGTTTTGAAACTTCAGATATTTTAAATGCAAATATTCTACCAACTGCTTTTTAAGAAAGCATTAGGGAATTTGCTAATACTCTATTAATCAAGCCATGTGACACTCCGTTTATTTTCACTCACTCAAACACTGAAAAGTGAAAAGATATGTGAAATCGGGCCCAATAAATTGTAAGCTTTGATCTATAGTTCTATTTACAATTTTTTTTCTGATCTCATGTATAGATAATTATAGAAAAATTCTAAAATTCAAAATACATATAAAAAAATCATATGTAAATTTTAAATTTGTCAATACTAAAATTTTATATTTTAATTACATACATTCATCATGCGCATTGCGCAGGTCTTATCCTAGTTAATCATTATGCTTGTATCGTGTGTATTTAATTATTTATTCACTCGACAAAATAAATTTAGAAAGATGATTAGAAATATGTTAAACCAAAATACTATAACAAACTAGATGATAACCCGCGTCATTGGCGGGATGAGTTTTAAAAAAATATGTTGTATTTAAATACATATTTTGCTATCAATAACTCTTTTTTCCATTTGATTATGGATCGATGTGTATTTGGGTACCATTTGGTTCATTTAAATTCTGTTTGGTTTAGATCTTTGCGGTTGGATTCGAATCTTTGCAGGTTCAGATTGGACTTGGGTTCGAGTAACTCTTTTTTGAAAAGATTAAAATTCATATATACTTTATATTTTTGAAAATTAAAAAGTAAAAATAATATATAACATATAAATTTGAAAAATGAATGTCACTATACTTAAACTTAGCATAAAATTGGTTTATCTTAAATATTTGGACAAAAAATCAATAAATATTTCAAATATTTTTGGTATTTGGAGTATCGTTTAGCTATTTTAAAAATGTATGTTTAACTATTTTTATATATTTCTAATTATTTTAGAAAATTTTAAAAAATCTCCTGTATTTTGTATATTCTTAGATGTTAAATTTAAAAATAATTAATATACTTAAGTATATAAATATGGTTCGAGTACACTTAGATACCCGAAATATTTTGATTTAGTTTTGGTTTTCTAAATACCAAAATTTCGAATCCGTTTGGATATCTAACAAATTTTGGTTAAAAAGTTTTACTATTTTTTGGATTAGATTTGGTTCGGTTATCTGGATTCATTTTTTTGCCCAACCATATATTTTTTATTGTAACAAAAATTTAAATGAAAGAGTTGATGGTTCATATTGATTTTGGGTATGCAATAGTCTTTAAACAAAACACACTCTATCATGCACGATCCATTTAATTAATCATTATGAACTTTTTAACAACCATTAGAAAAATGATTGGCTGAACTAAAAAACGTTATCATTGATCACAAAATTTTCAATGTGAGATTTTTACCATGATAAGTAATTTATGATCGTTTTAAAAAAAATAAAATATAACATATAAAAAATCTAATTTTTTATTATATGATTAATGTGATTGTTTAGTTTCTTTTAATAATATAAAATTAAATAAAAAGTAAAGACGATAAAAAATTGTTATCAAATCTTTATTATTCATAAACATTAATTGCGATGTATATGTTAATCATATTAGGTAATTCCGTAACTTTTATCTAAGGAAATAATAGAAATCATTCTTTTCTACACTACTAACTAAATATAATAGTTAGTATACTAAAAATATAACATATGTTTAGTTGGACCAACATATTTCTCTAAGAGTTACGAAAATCATTCTCATTGTGACACGTGACTACAAAAAAATGTTGTAATGCTCAAGGATTATTATATATGGGATTTAAACTACTAATCAAAAATATTATATGTGAAGTTTTTAATTTCCCTATATATTAATTGAGAAGCATTACAACATATTTTGGTAGCCATGTGTCATCATAGGAATGCTTCTCAAATTTACTAGAGAAAAACGTTGGTCTATAAAACATATAATATACTTTTTATTAAACTAAACATAAAACTATTATTAATGCTAATCCTTATTTCCTTAAATAAATTTACGGAATTACCTAATTGTCATATATATATATATATAACCATATAGGTAATTTCGTAAATTTTTTTAAGAAAATAATGAATAGCATTAATAATAGTTTTATGTTTAGTTTAAAAAAAATATATTATATGTTTATATAGACCAACATTTTTCTTTAGTAAATTTGAGAAGTATTATTATCATGACACGTGGCTACCAAAACATGTTGTAATGCTTCTCAATTAATATATAGGGGATTGAGAAAAATATTTTATGGGATAAACTGATCAATTTTAAATTTTCAGAAAAACTAATATGTGATCTCTATAATATCTCCTATATATTATTTGCGAAGTGATTTGCCACATGTTCTTTCTACAATCATTTTTTCAAAAAAAAATGATGACATGGCTACTGATGTCATGACTTATAGTTAAAGATGACATGGAAAATTATATTTATTACTCATATATATTTGGTAAATTTTATATAATATGACAATAACTATTACATTACATTTAATATTGATTTATATTTTTGGTAAAATTCTTAAAATAATGTAATAACTCATAAATCAAATCATCACTAATATATATATATATATATATATATATATATATATATATATAATCAAATCATCACTATAATATATATATATATATATATATATATATTGAAATATGCATTATAAATTTCAAAATGTTATTTAATTTTACCTTTATAGTTATAGAAATTTTATTACTAATATTTTCTACATTTTCTACATTTTTTAAAAAAATAAGAAAATTTTAATCGTAGTATCATTAGTTTTGTTTTAGATATCGACAAATTTTATAACTATTTTTAGTTATAATTTTAATAACTATACAATTTTTAAATGAATTTTCTTTAGTAATTTTATACAAATTGATATAATAGAATTAACCAAATAAATTGATAAACAAATCTCTAAGATTCATATTTTTAACTGTATTGTATATATATATATATATATTATAAATATAATTTAAAATAAACAAATTTAATTTTTTCTTAATTTTGTGCTTAATTAAATTAAATCAAATTTATATCAAATATTAGTCAAACTAATAGAGTGTCGGTTTGGGGTGAGGGTTACTCAAATGTTAATAAATTTCGTTTTAATATAATTTAACTTTTAAAAAAATTAGCACTATACATGGTGCAGGAAAACACCTAATTATACTTGAAAAAACTAGTTTTTAATGTTGCATACATATTAATTCTTGCAAATAAAATATATACATTATACCCGTTAATGAATTAAAACTATTATGGTCAATTACCTTTTACATTTTATCTTTAATTAGTCACATTTATTCTGTTTTGGACAAAAAAAACAAAATATATTTGTCTCAAAATAAAAAATATCTCAACTCTGTATAATGTTTAATAAATATGTTTTACAAGTCGTATTCATGTTGATATTTACGAATAAATATGACTACTAATCAGTAAAGTTATTTGTTCTAAATAATATAGGTTAAGAAAATATAATCAACTATAGATTACGTATATATAATATCCATGAATATGTACGTCTTTTTTTGAAACCAGAATAAGTTCGTCTTCCTTGACTCTGAGTAAAGAATGTTGAAGATGTATCCTGGAACAGATTTAACGCTCTCCCTTGTCAAATTTTCAAAAATATAAATTTATACTAATAAAAATGTCTTGTGACATCATTTGCATCTTATATATTCACTATATATTATTTAAGAATCTTTAAAAAAGTGTAAACTCAAGTTATTTTTTTTTTGACATCGAAAAACAGACTCATATTGACTCTGCGAACCAAACCGGTAGCTCCGTATCCATGTGAACAACGAAAAACGATTGTCTTCTGGCACTGCATGCTAGACTATCCGCCCGTGAATTCAGTGTTCTTGAGACATAGACGATTGATGAGCTATGAAAATTCCCTCGAAGCGTCTTGATATCTTCCAAATAATTTGCAAAATCTGGCCAGTCTTCTGGTTCCTCGAAGCGTCTTGATAAACTAAAGTTTCAATTAATTACATAATAAATTTGCTATGGTGTCAATACCTAATATGTTTTTATTGTTTATGTGGCAATGTTACAAAGAATTTGGACAAACTTTAGACTCAAAATTAATTCTTTAGACAAATTAAATAACATACACATTATCCGTGTCTATATATTGATTGTTACATAGGAAGCTATGTAAGTGCAAAGATGACACCACAATAAGGTAGTACAGAAGGTAAACCAAGAGACAAAACACCAATAGCTTTATTCAAATCTTCTTTAAACAATCTTTACAAGACCTTGTTTATTCAGCTTTACACGTCTAGTGTTAACACCCTAACACACGTCACTGAAAGATTCCTAAGCTACTCACTTATGTCTCTCTGCCGTCAANCCAATAGCTTTATTCAAATCTTCTTTAAACAATCTTTACAAGACCTTGTTTATTCAGCTTTACACGTCTAGTGTTAACACCCTAACACACGTCACTGAAAGATTCCTAAGCTACTCACTTATGTCTCTCTGCCGTCAAGTACTTCAGCCTCTGCTTCAGCACGACCCAAGAACACCTTAAGAGCTTCTCTCTCTCTATATAAGATTAGCCTCTGTGTCTCTGTCTCTCTACAGACGACCCCCTTGCTGTCTTATACTTATTCTCCACGTTCCTGAAACCCTAGTCTCCAAGGAACACAATATGGACATCTTCCATAACATTAAGTGCAACTTTCCTTTTCTTGAAATGCACTTATTCCTCTTTCTTTAAGTCATAAACTTGCTCCTCAAGTTTATTCCTCTTGCCTTTTCTCTAAGATACACCCTTGCTCTCCAAGTCTATACGACTCCAGCTCAGCATCTTGACTCCACATGGTCTTCACCACTCAACACGACGTCTGCCTCAGCAACTACGTCAGCGACTACTTCAGGGCGGACATCTTACATCTTCAATCTCCCCCTTTTAGCTTTGTGTGCCAATCAAGCACAACATCCTTCTGGTTCAACAACCACGTTCCACACTTGGAACTTTCCATACCAAATGTACTTTTCTCCCCCACGAGATGTGCACCACACCATGCTTTTCTCCCCCATGAGATAAGCACCATCTACTTCAGGACGTCCATCACCATGCTCTTCTCCCCCATAAGATATGCACTCCTTGGACTAGAACGTCACCACTTCTCCCCCTGCTTGATTGCATACTAAGCTAAAACACAGATGCTTAGATGTCAAGCCTTCCATCACAGTAATCATGATATAGCCCCTGCTGCAGCGGAATAGATTACAAGTACTGCATCACGATCTGACGCACCTGTCGAACTACCTTTCGACCCACTTCTGTTGAGGACTTGGCTTCCTTCATGCGTCGTCTCCTTGACCATGAGCCCCTCCTCATCCACACCGAGTGCTCTCTGCACTCGTTGCTATTGTCTTGGAGTGATTTCGCTATCACCCTCCTGAAGATCATCTCGCATCACTTCCTGACGCACTTCGATCTC
>CAKOAT010362931.1:43206-69316 GCA_932364175.1 Eruca vesicaria subsp. sativa
TCGTAACAATCGTGTCCATCTTCACCTTCAGGATTACACCGGTAACTTAGGTGCCCCGCTCTGATACCACTTGTAAGTGCAAAGATGACACCACAATAAGGTAGTACAGAAGGTAAACCAAGAGACAAAACACCAATAGCTTTATTCAAATCTTCTTTAAACAATCTTTACAAGACCTTGTTTATTCAGCTTTACACGTATAGTGTTAACACCCTAACACACGTCACTGAAAGATTCCTAAGCTACTCACTTATGTCTCTCTGCCGTCAAGTACTTCAGCCTCTGCTTCAGCACGACCCAAGAACACCTTAAGAGCTTCTCTCTCTATATATAAGATTAGCCTCCGTGTCTCTGTCTCTCTACAGACGACCCCCTTGCTGTCTTATACTTATTCTCCACGTTCCTGAAACCCTAGTCTCCAAGGAACACAATATGGACATCTTCCATAACATTAAGTGCAACTTTCCTTTTCTTGAAATGCACTTATTCCTCTTTCTTTAAGTCATAAACTTGCTCCTCAAGTTTATTCCTCTTGCCTTTTCTCTAAGATACACCCTTGCTCTCCAAGTCTATACGACTCCAGCTCAGCATCTTGACTCCACATGGTCTTCACCACTCAACACGACGTCTGCCTCAGCAACTACGTCAGCGACTACTTCAGGGCGGACATCTTACATCTTCAAGCTATCCCCTATATATTATTTGCGAAGTAATTTTGTCACATGTCATTTCTATAATCAGTTTCACAAAAAATGTCACATGGATACTAAAATTGATGACATAGTTTATGGCAAAATATGACATGGATAATTAAATTTAATGTTAATTTTTATTTTTAGTAAACTTTTTAAATATGGTAATAATGCATACTTTACATTTAATGTTGATATTTGTTTATGGTAATAAATTTAAAATATAGTAATAACCCTAACAATGACGAAATCTGAAAATGTATGGGACCAATGCGAGAGATAGTACAGGTTATTCCTTGTCTGAAATAGTGCAATGGCAAACTGGTGTCTCTTCTTACAAGGCTCTTTGTCGGTTTCTTGTAGAGGTGATGTAGCCTCTGGTTGGGGAACCTGAGCTCGGGAATGTTGTTTCTGTAATGCCTGAATTCTTGTCTGTCGTTGGTTGCTGCATAATCCCACAAGTGGTTGGTCCATTGGGTATCCAAGAAGGTCGGATTATGTGGTCACCAGTGTTTGAGATACTCTGCTGTTTTGATGTCTCTAGCAAATTTTTCTTCATGGAAAAGATAAAAAACACAGTTGCTTGTGCCCTGGTTTGGTTACGGGCATGGAAAAGAGTTGCAATGTGCTTACTCGAGGTTGAGCCGAGGCGAGAGAGAAGACTAACAGTGAAGCCTCAAGAAATGTGTTATTTTTAGAGTTATGCTATAGAGACAAAAAAATAGGTGAATTAGTGACAAACCATGTAGGTCTACATGTACTTGAACCACATGTGTGTAGTTATTTCCAAATCTAGCTTATATTTGCTGCGAAGGCTATTTTTAATTGGGTCAATCCATGACCAATTACCCTAAATTATCAGTATATGGTGTGTCTTTTATATAATAATGCTCTTTTGCCCCTGAATGCAACCGGTAAAACCTGCAAAGTAACTCGTGGCATTTCAATATTCACACAGCATCTGTAACAAACTTTATATTTGGTATCTAATCTACTCTAATAATACTAAAAGGCAAATATGAAGGCTTCTAAGTTATGCCACATCTGCAAAAAAAAAATCAATCAGTTAGATACTTCTTTTTTTCCACCTAAGCTAAGCTGAAACTAAAATCGAACCCCTTCTCTCTCCTTCGATTGAATTGCTCTGGTCTCTCCTATCTTTTCGCCTTCTCCGGTTCCTCGACTTGAGATCTCCTTTATTGAGAATCCTCTTCTATCAATCAATCGTGCTCTCTAATACCCTCTTAATGTCTTCGTCGTATCTCCTTCTCTATCTCCTAATTTATAAACTACTGTATCTTAATTCCTTCCATTCAAAACAGACAAGCTCATATCTATAAGCGAAATCCATGGCGATGAAACCCAACAGAAAATCACATGTCTCCACCACCAAGTCTCCCAATCGTGTTGTATTCAGATCCATTATATTGACGACTCATGTGGTTCTTGGAAGGGCTTTGTTAGCTTCGAAAAGAGAAAAAGGATGGTGTGGACATAATATCTATTATGATGGATTACAAAACTTTGGAGAAGAAGCAGCAGGCGGTTGATTAAACAGTGTCAAGAAGGTAAATATATATGCCTTCTCCCACTATACCCACCAATCTGTATTCATGTTTAGGTCAAAATAACACATATATTCTATGTTTCAGGTTGGTCACTGCTAAAACTTCAGAAAAGTTGCAGATTTAGGAAGTTTCCTGTTGTAGAGATATGCCAGGCGGTTCATTAGGCTACCTTTTGATAATTGTTCATCTCTGAAAGTGTTGAAATTAAGTATTTGGATGCACTCAGGTAAAAAATACACAACAAGATCCATCGTCTTCTTTGTAAATGAAACTAACGACCTTGAATAGACACCAGTCTCTCTCTTTTGTAGATAATGGATGCATTCGTTCGATGTCACTCAGATCCTCTCAGCTAAGTTATTAGGTTCGAAGTTGGATCCCTTCTTGGACCTCCTTACAAAAAATATTGCAGCTAGTTGATCTTATCTCTATGCTTTGTTTGTTTCTAGAGAAGAATAGCACAGACGATTTTACAATAATCCAGCTGAGTCTACCCTATAAGGTCGCAGTTATTACCATTTTGGCTATTCTTACGAGCAATTGAAAACGGCTCTTAAGACTGGTTACTAATATTTTTTTGAGTTTCCTTTTAGCCAGGTAAAGGATACGGCAATGATGTAGCTCAAAGATTCGAACATAGCCACATGACGGTATGTGAGATGTCTACTTTATCACGGATGCAAACCTAATGTTGTAATGTACACTGATCATGTTTTTAACCTTTTCACTTCATTATCTTAACAAAGTTTAAATCTTTGTAAAAGTTTTAATTTTTTTGTCTATTTAAGTTGAATCCAATGCTTTGAGTCTTGAAGTTTCTTAGTTTAGTTTTCATCTGAATACGTATAAAATATTAAATAAAGATTCGAATATGGTGGGTCCAGGAGTGAGTACATGTGCACTTAATTTCTGACAATGATTCTTAATGATAGTACTCTGACACCAAATATATATTTTGCCAAAGCATGCAAAGAGTTGAGTTTGTTTGTTGTGTTGTGTTGTTTGCAGAATGCAGAGAGCATAAAGATGGAGCATGAGAAGAAAGTGGAGCAAGTAAGAAGGCTTGAGATGAAGAGAGCTGACTATGTCAAAACCGAAAAGGCAAAGAAAGACGTTGAGAAGTTAGAGTCTCAGCTCACTGTGTCTTCCCAAGCCATACAAAGCGCCTCTTACGAGATCATCAAGCTCAGAGAGACTGAACTCTACCCCTAGCTTGTGGAGCTCATTAAAGGGTTAGTTATAATATTCCATTTGCTTCTTAAATTAAGAACAAAAGTGAAACAATGTCTCTTGTGTAATAGGCTTATGTGTATGTGGAGGAGCATGTATGAGAGCCATCAAGTTCAAACTCATATAGTTCAACAGCTTAGTACCTCAACACCATTCCCTCCACTGAACCAACTTCAGAGCTTCACAGACAATCAACTTTCCAGCTTGAGCTCGAGATCCAACAATGGCATCACTCTTTCTTCAACTTAGTCAAGGCTCAGCGTGACTACATACAGTCACTCACTGGTTGGCTCAGGCTAAGTCTCTTCCAGTTCAGCAAGAATCCACTTGTCAGGAGTAGCTACGAGTCAAAGATATACGTACAGCTTCTGTGAGGAGTGGCATTTAGCTATCGACAGGATCCATGATAAAGTAGCATCTGAAGGGATCAACAGCTTTTTAACCGCAGTTCATGGAATAGTTGCCCAGCATGATGAGGAGCATAAGCAGAAGAAGAGAGCAGACTCAATGTTGAAGGAATTTGAGAAGAAAGCAGCTTCACTGAGAGCGTTGGTGAGTATGTATAGTCCATACTCTGTGCCTGAGAGCAGGAAGAAGAATCCTGTGATTGAGAAGAGATCAAAGGTTGAGTTCTTGAAAGTGAAAGCAGAAGAAGAGAAGAGTAAGCATGAGAAGGCGGTGAGTGTGACTAGAGCCATGACTTTGAATAATTTTCAGATGGGTTTCCCTCATGTGTTTCAGGCAATGGTTGGGTTTTCAAGTGTGTGTATGCAAGCGTTTGAGTCTGTATACAATCAAGCTAAGTGCATTGGTGAGGAGGAGCAAGAGGAGGTCAAGAGGTTGCTTCCTTAGAGAGTTGCTTTACCGTTTCTTCTTTGTTTTTGTTTGATCCTAGCCCAACCTATAAGCAAACATGTTGTGAACTTGAGTTGAGTTTGTGCTATTTTGGAAAATGAACTTTTCATTCAGTCATTCCCTGAAAAGCATGTTGGTTTGGATAGTTCGGTTCTACTAAAATCTTCCTGAACTGTACCGTAAAAAAAATTTGGTTCGGTATTTGGATACTTTGGTTTTAATTTTTTTTTCTTAAACTAACTGAAGTTTTTGGTTTCAATTATATTTCGGATAAAAATTTCAGCAAAGACGGTTAAATACAAGTTATTTCGGTTCAAAATTTTGGTTAATTTGGTTAGTTTGATTCAAAATTTGGTCAACCATTTTTTTTACAAAATAACTACCTAATCATTTACTGAACCGGAGTTTTTTTTATAAATCTGCCAAAGCGAACCATACGTCTCACCAAACCGACCTAACAAACCAAAATTTTTGATTTGATTCAGATGGTTCAGTTAAAAATCTCAACCCTCCTAAACTTTTCATCAAGTTGATAAACTTTTCTAATTCATGTACATTGATTGTTAGAGATGTTAAGTACACTTTCGCCTCTTTAGGTAGTACGGAGAAACATCATTACATTTCACTGAAGCCAAGCCAAACGCATGTCACTTCTCAACGACAAGAATGTATCTCTTACACTAGCGTTGTTTCACAATGCAAGTGCAGCAGAATAAACATTCTCCGCAACGCCGTTAATCCCATAAAGCTCCCTGATACACTTAGCAAGAGAGAGACTGTCTACTCAGTGTATCAAGGAGCTTGATGTATTTTTTTACGTATACTATTATTTGTTTTTCATAAGGTAGAAATAATCAACTTTTATTGAACCCTTGTGTAGATTCGAGGCATGGTCAGTAAACGACCATTTTTTAAGATTGGTTGGATCATAGGTTGACTAACTGTATGTACGATTTAGCCAAGGAGACGAACAGTTGATCATTTTTACTTCAAAAACAAATTTGAGAATGTTTGCTTTCATTCTCAAATAACCAAAAAGATTGATACTGGATTAATATAAATTAATTAAGACATAAGGAATTTTAATACAGATAACTTTTTAAGAACCAAAGTTTCAAAGAATTAAGAGTAGGTTGTTATTCAAAATATATGAAGATACCAATTAAGTTACGACTTACACTTTACACTGCATATAGTTTCAGTTCACAAAAATCTTAAAGCAGGAAAAGATGATGAGCATGAAAACGTTGTGAGCGTGAAAGTGTAAAAAACGGACGAAAACATAAGTCAACGTTTCCACCTTTCAATATCAACGAGATTTAAGGTGCCTTTCAAAGAACACGTCACAATGTAGAATCTTTTAGATTAGTAGAATAAAAAATAAGCTTGTGAAATAATGATTTGGTCGAATGTGTAGAAAGAAAATTTGGGTGCAAAATATAGTTGTGAATATAATATCTGAAAGTGGAAACATGGAACACAGTTAATCAAAGAAAAATAAAAAATCTATATAATAATAGTACACTTTTGAAGATCCTTAGCGTGTCCACGTCAGCAAGTTTGCGGACCCCGCGCGTGTTATTAGGAAAAACAAAAACGTATAACATTTTGTAAGATTGAATGTTATCGATGAGTGATGAAATGACCCAGTGGTGTAAGTTGGAGACGAGAAGTTGGTAACGCGAGTGTGTGGGTTCAAAACGTAGTGCTTGCATTTAATGTTTTTTTTAATTTGAGCTTTTCGGGATACCTAAAAGCTTAGGGAGATTCAAAATGATTTTTTATGCTGGTTAATGGCTTAAGGATTTGAAACTTTATGAGACCATCTTAGATACTTTTATAAGAAATGTTATCATGTTCTAACCTCCAATATCATTTCAATTCAGTTATAATCATTAAATAAAATAAAAACATATTTTTCAATAATAAATATTTACCCCGAACCATTCAGATCGGCCATAAATCTCATGTACATCGCAATTAAAAATATATATATATATATATATATATATATAACATAATTTTAAAAAGAAAATTACACTAATAAACACATGTCCTTTTTTGTCTTGTCTCCATTAAATTATTTTTTTACATGAAAGCACTAATAACAGTAATGCTCGATAAAATCACTAATAAAGGGAATGCTCGATAAAATCACTACGAAGATAAAATATGAAAATATCAACCCATATGAATTCGATGTTTATTCTTTTATCAGACTAATCAAGTTGTGTGACATATAATGTTTCATTCATCACCATTATAGATAATCCAGATAAACAAATGTTAAAAAAACAGCAAAGTCTCATACACAAAACTACACAACACATCAACAACATATCCAACCCTCGCGCGGGGACTATGCATCTAGTAAAATAAAACTGAGGAATAAGAGTGTGCATAGGAGAACAAAAACTACTAAAACCAAGAACAAAACATTATTAGACTAAATGGGACACAAAACACAAATCTCATCCCCAATGGAATACCATAAATGATATTATCCCACTAAATTTGGTTTAAGGTAAATAGTGTTACACCAAATTAAGTGTAACACTACTCATCACACCATATATTTTATATACATATAAACATAAATATATTGTACTTGTATTTTTAAATTATTTTTACATCATTACAATATTTTTAATTTTATTGTTAAGTAAGAAATCACTAAATGACTATTATCATTTACTTTATATTTTTTTTAAAAATAAAATATCATAGAAATTTTAATCAATAATTAATACATAATTAATAGTTATGTAATATAATTTTGAATATATTTATTAATTTATAAAATAAATACATAAACAGTATAATATTGTTAAACCAAAATATAAATCTAAATAATTTTATCAATATAAAATTATAAAAAATAACAAATATAATATGTAAGTGTGATAAAATAATTACTTATCAATTACAAATAATGAAAATATAAATTATTCAAACTTAAAACATCAAATAATTTTAATATTACTTTTTCGTGTAATATTTGATATCATAGTTGGAGATGACAAAAAAATGATACTAAAACATCAAATTTGGTGTAATTTTAATACCAAATTTAGTGTTATGTTTCTTTATTTTATTTTTTATGACAAACAGCCGTAATACAAACAATAATATATAACAAACGTACAAAACTACAATTACTAATCAATATAGAAATTGTGTAATACAAAATAAAATATATTAGAAAGATACATATATATATAATATAATATAATATGTGAGATAAATAAAACTACTAAAAAGGTAAAATTATACACATAAATAAAGTATAATAACATAATTCGTATATTTATAAATTATAAATTTAAAGTACATAATCCGTGGATAGCTTGGAAAAAATGATATTCTAGTATTTGTAAAAAGAGAATAGTTTCATTCTCAGATTTTAGCCACCATATGACCTCCAACTGTGTTTTCAGAGTAGTTTGGTGGAGGTGAAGACCATTTGTAAAGACTCTGGTGGTGATAAATGGAGAAGCATCCCGAATTCTGAAATCCTTAGCGACAACCCCGTAACAGTTCGGTAGCGAGGTGACTGAACTCTTTCCGTTTCAATTTTACAACAAAGTTTTGCGAAGATACTTTCAACTATTGTAAGTCATGGTTGGGTGCTTCTTATCTCAAAATCTAAAATAATTTTCTATTCCATCTGTATTTTGTAAAACAGAGTATACTCATACATAATAGTTTTGGTCTCTTCTAAAATATAGTTGTTTTTGTTCTATTTTCAGACATTTTGTGTTTGCCTTTGTATTTGTATGTTTCCCATTGGTTTACTCATCCATTAATTTCCATATGGGTGGTTAGTATGTGTTTTGTTATAGCTACTTGTAAATAAATAGATTTAAGAATTCATGCAGATAGAATAGACTCTTGGATTCTTGTAAATAGAATAGTGTTTGGTAATAACTAGAACATTGGGTGCTTGTTCTTGTATGCTTTCATTGATTTACTTATGCATTAAATTTGTCGGTTATATATGCATACCATTATATCTTACATGTTTTTATTTTACATTTTTTATAGTATACATTTTATTCCACATTTACTAAATTTTTATTTGGATCATAACAAATTATTATTAGCTTGTGTGTTTCAGGTCACAAAGGGAAGATTTAGGCTGTCAAGTAGATTGTTCGAACCTGGATTTGAGTCGGCTGGTGAATATATGCTCTTTTATATGTAATGGTGCAATGTGTATATAAATGGAATAGATCGTGTGCACGTAAAATGGAAAACAAATCATATATGTAAAATGGAACACATTATCTTTACTATTTGTTTTCTTATATTTTATTCTGCAGAACTTAGAATAGAAACATGATTTTACAGTGAATAAACATGAGTTATGTTTTGTTATTGTATCATTGATATGAATCTTAGTTTATGTGTATTGATAAAAACTAAGCATTTAAAACTCAATTTTTATCACTTTGTTAACCACATCCACGTAAGTGTAAATTTCATACAAAAATCGTTAACCACATCCACATGTTTTCTTGATTATTAATTTAGTTATTTGATAATTTCACTTTAACACCATTTAATTAGTCTATTCTATTTTTTATTTTATATAGTACAGTGTTATATCACAAAATATTTGAATTTAGGATTTATATTTTGATTTATGATTTATATTTGGATTCAGAAATTAGAGATTAAGATTTAGAGTTTAGTATTTAAGGGTTTGGGATATGTTTTTTTATTGGGGGGTTGCTATAGAGAAATTACTTTACATACCTATTTGAAAATTTATATACATTTAAGAAAAAAAATATTTTACATACCTATTTGATAATTCCTTAACTTGGACTATGTGGGAACCGAAATTCACCCCTGTCGATTTTATGTAAATTTAGGAACTTAGGAAAAATCCTAATTTTCCAGAGGACCCGGCTATTTGCGGAACCGCACCCAAGATTTCAAGAATACGATGAGAATAAAGTAAATACAGTGGAACCTCTATAAATTAATACTCGATAAGTTAACAATCTCTATTATTAAATAAATTTTACCGGTCCCAATTTGGGCCGGTGTAAAATATGACAGAAATCGATAAAATAATAAGATAATAATATTTTTAAAACTGCCATGTAAATATATAGTCCCATTAAAATCATAAATTAATAATCTATCTACAAATAGTTTTATATAAGTACAATCTAACATGATATTGTTGATTTATATTTACAGTAAAAATACTTTTATTGATGTTTAACATTCCATTATATGTTGATAATATTTAGTCAAATTATATCGAAACCACGTAACAATTCTATGAAACATAAAAATATACCCTAAATAAGATAATAAAAGAATATAAAGTCAAAATTCTAAATTTAAATAAGGTACATACGCTCAAATCAATTATTTTTTTTTAATTTAAAAATAAAAATGAAAAAAAATCTAAATAAGGAAACTTTTGTAAATTAATAAATTTTCCGAATCCCAACATTATTAATTTATAGAGGTTTTACTGTATGTAAAAAACGAGATTGAGAGCGAGAAGGAGGCTTATTCTGAATTCGTGTAAGAACGGTACAACAAGAGTAAGCCTTAGCTGCGTGAGCTGTTGGCGAGATTCCTAGTTCTAGCAATCTAAGACTAAAACCCTAGTTGAGACGCATCTCGATAACAAAAACGGAAAATTGCCTAAATGCTAAGTTTTGGTGGTGAGAGCTCTGAAAATCGTGTCCTTTTTTTGTCCTTGGCCTTCTTATATACTCCCTCCTTAGGCGGTTTAGTCCTTCCTTTTCGCTCAGATTCGAGTCTATCGGAAATCTTCCATTTATCTCCATCTTTCCATTTTTTTTTGGAAATCTTCTACTTATTTTCAAACTTGACATTTATCTTCTTTCTGTGAGTAAACCGTCATTGTATCTTTGGGCTGGACCCTATTCAAAGTCGCGAGTGGGCCTTTGTCGCGTTTTAGGATCTTTTGAGCCGTTTTATGATTTAGCCGTTTTACGACTTTAAACAATATCGTTTCCTGATACGACGACGTTTTTAAGTAAACGTCTCAAGTAAATCGTAAAGTTTGGCAATGTTTAGTGTTTCGTTTAACCGTTGCCGTTTTTATACGATCCACTCGAGGTTTTACGAGAAAATGCGTCGTTAGTGATTCTTTTATAAAAGATCTCGAGTTAATCGTATAGTTTGACAATATACGATGTTCCGTCTAATCGTTGCCGTTTTATACGATCTTCCCGAATTCTCACGAGAAAAGAAGACTTATACGATTTTTATCGTAAAACTCGAATGGTAAGATGGATCGAGATGAAACGAGAGACGTTTCGACCATGGTTCAGAGCACGAACGAAACGAAGGACGTATGCCTTGCGTTGAGGATGGAGGGATCAAGGCTCGGGACGGTCAGCTCGATTACGGCGAGCTGATTTGAGGCGACCAGCTCACCGTACGGCGAGCTGGTCCAGGACGAACCAGTTCACCGTGGCGAGCTGAACCGGCTGGTTCGGCTCGTCGCACGTCGAACTGGTTTGGTCAAACCTGCTCGTAGTATGGCGGATGCGGTTTTTGCGATTTTTTGCTTAACTTGGACAATCGAGTAATCGGAGATTGTTTCGTTCGTTTTTCGGAGATGACAATTTCCAAGTTTTACGCGGATTTTCTTTGTTCGGAAAATCCTTAGAATTTTATAAAACAACTTTTCGTGTTTTATAAAACGTATTTTTATTTTTTACGGAAAGTTTTGATCATTGATTGTGTCGTACCGATTTTGACCCCAACAGACTATACCATATGTTATTCTTTAATTAATTTGTATTTTCGTTTCTATACAATGTCCCAATTTAATAATTTTGTATACTATATCTTTATCAACATAAACATAAATTCCATACTATCTTATACTTACATAAATTTCATACTATATGAATAATCGCGTGGGAAAGAAGTGTGTGATGTGGAGTTTATTACGTGATGGATTGTGAATAATTATTTTTCATTTCTGTCCATAGAAACAATCAACGACGTCATTTATTTTCTCTTTTTCACCAGATACTTGTTCAAAGGAAAGGTATAACCAAGGCTCATATGTGACATAAATGTTAGATTATTAATTATATCAAAATTAATATCATATACTTAATTTTCATTTTTATTTTGGTTATTCAGCAAACTGGCCCTAGTTTTTGTTATAATATAAATTAGATTTTGACCCGCACTTCCGAAGCGCGGATATTGTATCTTTTTCAAAGAAGATGAAATTTATATATATATGTTTCGATCGCATTTATGGATTATATTAAATCGAGTATATTTGATTGTAATGGGGAGTATAGGGAGTTATACTTCTTTAGAGGGAGGGTAAATTTTATACTTTCACTTTTTTTATAAATTTAATTTTTACATTTGTGTGTTTGTAGTCATATTTGTGTTTTTTGTCATCATATTTATGTAAAATATATTTTTAAATGATTGGTAAGGTGTTTTGACAATTGTATTCAATTTGTGATGTTGCATAATTATACACTCGTGCCTAGTGCTAGGAAGCGGGTCAAACCCGTCCTGCTCGACCATTCCTACAGTGGGTTGATTCACTTTTTGACTTAATTTTTTAATATTTCTAACCCATAAAGAAAATATATTTATTTGAACTCACTTCACTTAAATTTACAGATAACCCGCAGAGCCTGCAGATAATTATTAAATAATATAAATAATTATTTTTTTTAAATATGATTAATATATTTTAATTATTTTTTATGTTTTTGTATATTTTAATTCATTTTACCTAAATTTATTATATTTAAAAAATAAAAACACGGGATAATTATATTTAGTATGTATAAAAAATAATTAATATTGGTCTAAAATATTTGATGTTTGAAGTTTATGATTGAGAAGCTTTTATTTTGACATCTTAAATTTGTTTAGCCTACACCAATGTTTTTATCCGATATAGATTGTGATCAAACCGGTAACTCTAATGACCCGTATAAAATCTTGTTTGTATTTAGTGTAAATTAACACATTATTTACAAACTTGATAAAACTGGGTTAAAAAATATCATTAACCCGTGACCCAGCACTTGATGATTCAAACCAAAAAACAAAATCTGATAACAATTATACAAAAGTTTAATTAAATTTTCTCATATAATTTTAAATAGTAAATAAAATTAAAAAAATTATTTGATTTGTGTTTTTTTTAGAGTTTGATAAAAAATTAATATGCTAGTCAAAGAAAATGGTTATAGAGAAAAACAAATTTATTGATATAACAATAGTAGTGTATTTCTGTTATTAATAAGCTATTATAATTTTGTATTTTTATTTATTTTAGATTTAAAATATAATTTTATTGACTTTATTTATTTATTATCTTAAATTTTAGCCAAAGCTATAATTTGGTTTTAAAAATTAGATAGGTAATTTAGTTTCATGGCTGACAAAATTTGAAATAAAAATAAATTTTAAATATTTAATTATTTTTTTAGTAAATAAACGTGAATTTTTTTATGTATCACATCATTTTTTGTAGTTAATAATATTATATTCATATATCCATTTATTTTTAGTATTCCTTCTATAGGTATATATTACCATTAATTAATCTATTGTAACTCGGATGATTTCGTTATTATTAGTATTCTTTCTATAGGTATATAATACCATTAATTAATATACTTAATTTTCATTTTTATTTTGGTTATTCAGCAAATTGACCCTAGTTTTTTTTTATAATATGAATTTTGAAAATGGAAGTTATAACTAATATTGTGGCATTCTTTGTCCTTAATTCACATTGATTATATGTATAAGTATTTATGTATAATTTTATAACATTTAATATTATTTTCTTAACTAAATGGTAAAAATATTTTTTTCTTTTGTCTTTTCTTTTGTTCATTTAAATATAATTAATCTGATAATTTTGTCATAAATCTTATTTTAATTTTGTTAGAAAATATAAAATTGCTATAGAAAAACTACACAAAATTAAAACAAAATTATGGAACCTGCAGTTTTTGGACATACATGTGATTTGAAAGGAGAAATAAAGTGATTAAAGTTGGAGATTCAGTCTTTAAACACCAATGTGAAAGGGTTTACACATATATTCAATCTCTAGCCTTTATTAAAAGATGAAAATTGTAAATCTTGTATCATGCTTCATCATTTTACGTAAAAAACATATATCTGAATTCTAAAATCAATAGTTTTTCAAAAAAAAAAGAATTCTAAAATCAATAAAGATATTATATAATTAGAAGCTGAGACATTCTTAAAATGGTAAATCTTCTGACTTAGTGCGTCAGTATATGGTAAAGAATGAATATAAATATACTAAACAAGCATGTTCATACATCTAGATCTAGGCATGTAGCTGCATTAAAAGTACTTAGTACAGAAAAGCAAAAAAGTTGAATTTAAAATATAAGAAAACCAGAGAGAAGAGATCAAAGTAGAAATTTTATGTATAACTAATATTTTTGCATTCTGTTGGCCTTGATTCACATTGATTTTATGTACAAGTATTTGGGTTTTGATTTTATAACATTTGATATAAATTTCTTAACTAATTAGTAAAAATAATTTTTTTCTTTCGTTTTATTTTTTCATTTAAATATAACTAATCTGATAATTTTGTTATAAATCTTGTTTGAATTTTGTTAGAATATGAAAAATATCTATACAAAACTACAAAAAAAATTAAAATTTGTTTCATCTTTTCACAGTAAACTCGATTTTTGTTGATCTCTTACTGTAATTTTGCTCTTATGACACTATATTCTTTATTAAACAAACTCTCAAAATGGTAAAATTATTAATTTTGTGTGTGTTTTTAAAAGTTAAAACAAAGGTGCGCCAGTTTCAAAAAAAAAAAACAAAGGTGCGACCCGACAAATATTTTCACCTATTTCCCAATACTTAGTTTTGAAGAAAACTAGACTAACCGACCAAGGTTATAGGTTGTTGGCGGATCATTGGTTTTAATAAGCTTTTCAGGTTTCAAGGATAACCGAACCGGAATAGTGTCAAGGAACGGATATACCGTTTCAACCGGGTGATCGGTCCGTTTCGGTATATTATACTATATTTGTTTTCCTTGTACGATCTGAAAGAAAGCGATCAAGTTGTGCTTGTAGATTCTGTAGTAGCCAAAGATCTCATCCCTACTTTTGATCATGTGATCTAAAAGTTAGATTCTTTTGTGCGTAAAGTCTAATCTGATTCAGACCCAGACTGCATTTCGATCTTCAGACTCTGAATCAGGCAAGCCCCATTGCGAGTTTACGACCAGATTTGATCCCTGAGTATCATCACATCATGACGATCAGAGAGTTACGGTCGGAATCATTTGTTACTTGTCTGCTTCTCTCGCTTCCTGAAGATGTGTTCGCTTCAACCTCTCGTTTTCTATCTCCAAATGACATTTGCAACCTAAGCTTATGCTGCAAAAGCCTCTACAACCTTGTGCACACCGACAATGTCTGGCTTGTCCAGTGTGAGCTCGTAAAGGCTCTTCCTTTATCCGATATAGTCAAATGGCGAACTGGGATCTCTTCTTACAAGACCCTTTGTCGGTTTCTTGTAGAGGTGACGAAGCCTCTTGTTGGGGTTTGGGTTCACCAAGAACCTGAGCTTGGGAATGTTGTCTACGTGATGCCTGGTTTCTTGTCTGTTGTTGGGTGCCGGATCATTCCTCAAAAGGCTGGTCCTTTGGGGATTGAAGAAGGGAGGGTTTTGTGGTCACCGGTGTTTGAGTTCATCTGTGATTTCGATGGCTCTTCCAAGTTTTTCCTCCATGGGAAAGGCAGAGAAGGCAGTTTCGTGTACCCTGGTTTAGTTACGGGCATCAACAAGAGTTGCAATGTGCTCTCACTCGAGGTTGAGCCCAGGGGAGAGAAGAGTGGTGTTCCATTTCAGGAGCTCAATGAGAGCGATAGAAGAAACTTACTCCAAGTAGTTACAAACCATGTTGGTCTCCATGTTCTTGAACCATTAAGTGGGAAGTTGTTTCCCACGTCGGAAGCTGATGATGAAGGGATGTTGTTGGAACGCAGAACCATGCTCCTTAAAATGCACATGAACCTCGAGGAAGATGGGTTGTGTTACAATCCTACGCAGGTAGACATAAACGAGATGGGTGGTCACAACTCTGCTCGTCGGAGCTTTCTTAGCTCTGGTGATACATTTGGTCTTAGTCTCAAAGCTTTCTACACTGACATGTCTTGTTACAAAGGGTGGCCACGAATGGACCTATGCCGCTTTTGCCTGCATAAACTACCGATCAAGAGTCCTGGAGATGGCCAAGAGTATGCTGGTTTGTGGGGAGGAACATTTGGGTGGCCACCTGGGAGATGTAACGAAGATGAAACCGGGAATGCTTTTTATCTACTGATGCTCTCTTACCAAGAATCTAAAAAGAGCAACGGGAAACGTCTTGTTGGGACGAAAATACTAGAAGGCAATGACTTTGTGCAGCATCCCAATGGAACAGCAATGTTTGTTGTGGATATCGACACACCTTCTCTTGAGCCCTTTCCGTTTGATGCAGGTGGAATAGACTTTGAGCATTCTTACAAAGGAAAGGGTATCACAGATGGTTATGGTTTCCGTTATCCGGACTCAGAACCTGGTTCACTTTACGTGATCTCTAACGATCATCTAGCATTCGTTTGGCGTGAAGCCAAAGATGTGTTTACATTGAAAAGAATAAACCTTGAAGAGATCTTGAAGAAAGGTTTGAGTCTGTGCGTCTCTCCTCTGCCTCCAGTTAAGAACTTTACTTATATGGAAACGTCTTACACAAACGTGTTTACCAAGTCATGAATCTGTTCGATGAATATGTAAACTCATCCTTGAATGTCTTATGACATCATTTGCCTCTTGCATTTACATTCCCAGGAAAGGATATATCTCAAATGTTTCTGAGATTACTCTTTACTTTTATTATTTTAAACAATACTTAAAACAATACAATGTTTTGAATTTGTGTAGTTTTCGCTGTATTTCATTCAACAATACAATGTTTTAAAAATTAATTCAGACACACAAATCTAATTTACCTTAACAATACATTGTTTCATATACTTAGTACATACATGTTGAAAGCATACTTTTATGTTATGGTTTTTCCATTCAATAATGGAAACAAGACAAGACTTTTTGACCTTCAAAACCTGTTGCAGAAGTCTTTCTTCTATGATGTTCTTTTCCCCGAGGCAAACACATTGGTGTGAGATTTTGTCAAATAAGTAAAGTTCAGACATGGAGGCAAAGGCGATACACAGACGCCTTTCTTCAAGAGCTCTTCAAGGTTAAGTCTTTGCAACGTCAACACAGTTTTGGTTTCTTTCCAAACAAACATGAGAAGACCATTAGATGTCACGAAAAGTGAACCTGGTTTGTATCCAGGATACCGAAAACCATAACCTTTTGCAATACCTTCTCCTGTGTAAGAAGAACACTCAAAACCATATTCTTCTATATCATCAAAAGGAAAGATCTCAGAAGAAGAAGGTGAACCAATCTTTACAACAAACATTGCTGATCCATTAGGATGCATCACATAGTGAGTCCCTTCCAGTATTTTCGTCCCGATGAGAAGTCTCTCACTACCATCTTGAGATTCTTCATAAGTGAGCATCAGTAAGAAAAGAGCCTTACCAGGTTTATCTTCAGTGCATTTTCCAGGTGGCCAGCCAAAAGTTCCTCCCCACAAACCAGCATACTCTTGATTCTCAGCAGGTTGCTTGATTGGTAGCTTATAAAGTGCGAAATGAGTTTCGTGCATGCTTGGCCAACCTCGGTAAGAAGCCAGCTTAATCTTTGATGCTTTAACACTAAGACCAACAAAATCACCAGAGCTAAGAAACGTTTGGAGATTAAAACGTCTAATCTCACTGCTACAAGACGCTTGCTTTGAAGAAGAGCCAGTTGAGCTAGACCTCCTCAGAATATGCTTGATCCCACTTCTGAAATACTTGCTTAAGCTCTTCCTCTGTGTCCCCTGTACCTGAATCTCATCATCCACATGGCGAAAATCTCCTCCATAACCAAGATGCGTCCACAACTCATCATTTATTTCTACTTGGATCGGATTGTAAGACAACTCATCCTCCAGGTTCATGTGATTCCAGTTCCCACCAAACTTGTGCCTTTTAAGCAGCATGGTTCTGCGTTCCAACAAATCATCTTTCAAGGATAGCTCAGGCACAGGTAAACCTACATGGCCCGTCACCAAATATAGTAACTTCCTTCTATCACAAAAAGGTAGCTTACAAAACGGAAACCGAACCTTCTCTGTTCTCTCAATCTCTCGTCTCTTCGGCTCAACCTCGAGGAGAAGCACATTACAGCACTTATCAATGCCAGTAACGAAACCAGGGTACAAGAAACTGCTTTCTCTATCTACCCCGTGGAGGAAAAACTTCGCAGAGCCATCGAAACCAGAGACTATCTCAAACACAGGTGACCACATAAGCCTACCTTCTTGGATCCCCAAAGAACCAACTTCTTGTGGAATGATCCGACAACCAATAACAGACAAGAAACCAGACATAACATAAACAACATTCCCAAGTTCAGGGTTTTGGTGAACCCAAACCCCAACAAGAGGCTTCATTACCTCTACGAGAAACCGACAAAGAGACTTGTAAGAAGAGATCCCTGTTCGCCACTGGACTATTTCGGATAAAGGAAGAACCTTTACGACTTCGCATTGCACAAGCCATATCTTCTCTGAATCAACAAGGTCGCGGAGAGTTTTGCAGCATAGGCTTAGGTTACAAACGTCGCTTGGTGAAAGAAGACGAGAGATGAGAGCAAAGACATCTTCTGGAAGAGACAGAAGCAGTTCCGACAGCAGCAACTCTCCGATCTTCATCCGTTACGAACCCAGTTTGGTGATAAAATCAGTAAACGGATTCTCATGAACTACAAACGCAGAAAATCAATTTGATGATGGAAAGGCAGCCTTTGGGGGTTGGATGAGATCGCAAACATTAGAAGACGATTTGATGTGAGAAAAGTCGTCTTTCGTTTCAAGCTGTATAGTTGAGTTGACTGTTACAGTCTTTCTTAAGTGGTTCTTTTATTACAATATTATTATTTATATTTATGATCCACTAAATATTATTTTAATATTATGCCCGGGCTTGGATAGTTAGCGTCGGGATTCTATTCGTTAACGTTGCCTTTGAAGGGATTTTGATTTTATTGACTTTATCTAGTTTAACATATCAACAGAATCATATTTTTCTATTTTTATTTTTATTTAAAATTTTTATAAGATATGAAAAAAACTAAAAAAAAATACAAACATACATAAAATTATGTTGGTAGAAAATTAAGTTTTCTTTTGACAACATTAAGTTATTTTTAAAATACTGAACTAAAAGTGTTGCAAGATAATTACACTCCAATATTATCACAAAAGTAGTGAATCAATTTCAGAATAGTGGATCGATGAAATCGTCATTAACAGAGCCAGATGTAAAAAATTGGAGATTTATTCAAAATAAAGATAAAATTATCATAGTTTTGATAATAAAGAAACATCAAAAAATTATATTCAGTAAAAACATCAAAAAACTATAGAACAAAGAAAAAGAACAATCTAAACATAATTCATAATCAAAATACACTACAATAGTTCTGAAAAACACAACAATTTTACCAATTTTGAAAAAATAACTCTTCTTGCAAATTTTCAGCAAAAACATTCATCAAACTTTTATAATTGAGAATTTGAATAAAGCTTTTTTCATTTGATAACATAGCCAATTCTTTTATAATTGAGATTTTGAATCAGAGTTTTTTTCATTTGATAACATAGTCAATTCGTTAAACGTTCCCAGTCACATAGAAGATCGTAGATAAGACTTTATCAATGTTAACTCAGAAAAACTTCTTTCAACTGAAGCAAGTGAAACAGGGATGATGAGCATTATCATGTAGATAATCCATATATTCGGATAGCTATCTTTGTTCTTTTCAAATAATCCAATATTTATACATCTATTATATTAAAACAGCAACATGACTTATTGATAAATCTAAGTTGACATACATATTAATTTTAAGCAAATAATATAACCGTAACCCACTAATCCTATATAATTTTAAATTACCCACTAACCCTATATTAAAGAACAAATAATAGATATCACAGCAAGAAATTATAATAGGTTGACTCTACCATTAATTAATTCACGTGCTATATCAGTATCAACATTGTTAAAAACAAACTATATCATGCATTATAGACACTTGGAAGATTTCGTATTAGGTTTTTTTTTTTTTTACAGAGGGTTTAAATTTTCATAGATTATTATTAGAACTGCATTATTATAATATAAGGTAATAAAGTCTACCTACCTATAAGTATACCGTATTCAAATTTTTATATATAGACTCCTATAAGTAGATAACTATTCGTTTGGTGAAAATTTTGAAAATGAGGTCTAAATAACAAAAGTCATTCGAACAGGTTTTGATTAATATTTTAAGTTCTGAAATTACAATCTGAAATATTCAACTCATAGTTCATAAACATAATAACTAACCACCCAATTTGTTACTAACTATCAATCTTTGATAAATCGGAATTCATATAAATGCCAGTTTCAATATACTAATTTAATACCTAACAAAAACTATTTATAAATATATTTTCAACAAAAAATTATTCTATTTCAATTTTGGCCGAAGTTTTTACTAATAAGAAGAGAAAAAAAACTATGTTATTTAAATTTTATAACTTTAAACATTAAACTAAAAATAAGCGAGATGACTTAAATAAATATATTATCCTACTTGATACAAATATAGTAATACCAATTGTTTGATCCTTCGTAAAGATTTCATGTTTATTTAAAAGAACATAGGTTATTTAGTAAAAAAATATATATCATATAAAAATTACAATAAGTGTATAGGTGAAAATTAACAGATCCAAAACTAAACGTTATGAATATTGAAAATTATATTTAATATGATTAAAATTTAATTATATTTGATACATAAAATATATTTTCCCCTTCTACTTATAGATATAAAATAAAAATGAAAGGTTAAAAAAGAAATAAAACTGAAAATGACAATTATATAAATATTTAAACTAATAATATTATATTTTATACGGGTCAAAAATCTCGCCTAAAATCTTAATCCATCTAATATACCAAAGAAAATAGTTCATATAGACATTAATTATAAATAAATTTAAAAATTTAGATAAACAAAAAAATTATCGTCAAAAAATTAATCATGTGCTTTTAAAGGTACGTTGTTTTTATTTACATTGGATCAAAATTCATAAATCCCGATTTATATTTCTAAATAAGATTAGAAAAAACACAAATATGATTACAAAGAAAATCATATATATAAAAATTAAATTATCTATAAAAAATTCATAAATATGATTACAAAGAAAATAAAAAAATGAAAATTAAATTTCTAAAAAATGTAAGACAAAAAAATATACCCGACCTTTAAAGGACCGATCAAAATCTGGTTCTTTTTAAAAGTTTTTGGCAAAACTTCTCTGAAATTTTTTATTTCCGTGAGCAAATCATTTCCACCAATATCAGAATTTGTTCCATGCTTAAGAAAAGCTTCAAGGTTAGAACATTTACTTTTCAAACTATCATCACTCATTAAGTTGAGCTTTCGCAGACTAAACAAAACCCAAAATATATTTCCATACTTTTTAAATTGTTTAACCTTGTTTGGAAAGAAACAAGAGTTTGGTCCATCGTTTTGATAAATAAATTGATTTTGAAATCATCCTCCTAAACTTAGAACCTGACAAACATCATCACCTTTGTCTCGCTTCTCATCAAAATGAGTTTTCTTTCTTATAAGGTGATTGTTCTTCTTGTTAAATATGGGTTCAATATCAATAGCAACCACAATTTTTGAAGCTTCAGCTTTTGCTTCTTGAAATCTTGTGTATCTATACGTTTGAAAAAAAATAAACTAACCCCCTTAACTGAGCAACGACATTATCGATATCAATATCTTTAGACTACAGCGTCTTGCTCACAATATTAACAAAAAATAGAACATCATACCATATAACCATACTAAAAAACTCAAACCCTCCATTTTCAGGTGTTTTACTCATCGCAAGATCACATTCAGCATCACTCCGTGCTCATGGATCACTGGTTTTGGTTTATGCCAAGTAAGTAAGACATCTCTAATTTCTGGAGCTTTAACACATATTGTCTTAATGCTTTGAAGATGACTTTCCCAACTCGTATCTGATAGCGGTTTAAGTGTGAAACCTCCCACCATTTTTCTGTACATCTCTCACCTAGTCGAAGAAGGTGAAAAACATTGTATAAACACAAGATAACCCAAAAAAGAGATTACATTATCAAAAGATTTAGCAATATCACAAACAGCCAAATTCATATATGACAACCACATGGACTATAAATGCTATTGAATTGGTATCCAACCATCTCTTCGTTATTTTTTTTCATGTTTGATCAATTGTCATAACCTTATCCTCAGATATCATTAATATCCAACTTTACACCAATCAATGTAACACATAGTAGTTCATCAAATTGATAATGAGTGAAAATGTGAGCCGTCGGTAATGTCATAAATTTTATTTAGGATTATGAGTATGATTGATAAACACTAAAGTAATTGAGAGTAACAAAAGTAAAGTAACTAAGTGGAAAAGTTATAGAGTAAATAAAAGTCAAATCAGAGTAATTGTTTTCTCCTTAGAAAAATCATGAGAAATAAAGGCTTTAATTGTATGGTATCTATAGTGCAACAAGAAAATGTGGAAAATATATTTCTCAATATTACACTGTGAAATTCTCAGTTAAGTAAAATTACATTATTCTATATTTACTCTAATTAGTGTTGAATCAGCAGAAAATATACACTCGTTATTACGCTTAGTTTCATAAGAGTAACTCTCTTATTCCATTTTCCTCTTTTTCTGATTTTCACATTATCTCTCATTTTTTTATTTTATTTTATTTTTCCATTTACTCCAAAAGTAATCAATCACACTCAAATCAAGTTGTTTACCTCTAAAGAAATACAGTAGTCACCAGCGTAAACATATTAAAATATTAAAAACAGATAATTTGCTGAGACATCCTAAATCACCTTCTAATTAGCAAACTATCCATGATGTGACTCTTTTAAAATAGTGACAAGAATGCCCCTCTGCCTCTCTCTGCATTTACTCTCACCACTCTCTCTCCTGACACCTCTCTCTTTCATTCGATTTCACTTCTTTCACATTCTCAAACTCTCTTATCATCTTTTTTCTTTGTCATTCTCTCTTCTAATTATTTTTCACTCATTCAAATATATATATATATATATATATATATATATATATATATATTTATTTCCTATGTGGTTTTAAAGAATAACTTTGATTTTTTTATATTTACTCATTGTGATAGAAAAATTAAAAATTTCTACATTATCTATTTGTTAACAGTTAATACCTAACACTTTTGTTAACATTTACAATATTTGTTAACAGCTAACAATTCTGTTAACACATATGTTACATGTATTTGTTAACAACTAACACTTCTGTTAAGATCTACAATATTTATTAACTGCTAACATCTCTGGTACATGTATTTGTTAACAGCTAACACATCTATTAACATTTACATTATTTGTTACAGATAAACATTTGTTAACAATCAGTGATTTTAAAGATATTGCAATGTTGATTTTCTCAGTCTGTGGTGCAATTAAAAAAATCAATACTTTGTTTCGTGTGTTAATTAGTTTTTAACGAATAAAAATTATTTTATTTGTGTGTTAATTATTTTTTAATGTATAAAAATTATTAGGATGAAAAAAATTTGGAAGAAAATTTTTTTTAATAAGAAAGCAATGAGAGAAATGTAAAGAGAGTGTAGAGCGGAGAAGAAAGAGAGTGTTAGAGAGACTTCAATGTCCAACCAAGTCCTAATTGTATAAAATGTTGTTTTTAATATAAGCTCTCAATATGGTGCTGGAGCAAATAATCTCTATTAAAAATTGTTTACCTGGCTGGTAAACATACCATCTGAAATCAGACTAGAGAAAAATGCCACTAAAATCCCAACTTTCGAATTAAAGCCAATAAAACTTTCAACTCAAGCTTATCTGGAGAATCTTATCTGCTCGATCTTTATGGGTAAGCTGGATAAAATCTAATTAGGAAGGGATCAATATGGACGATCAAAGAAAACAACCAAAGTGGTTCATGGATGTGGAGGAAAATTCTCCATTGCAGAGATGATGCTAAAGAGTTTTACAAAGTGGAGGTTGGAAATGGTAGACATACGTTCTTTTGGCATGAGAAGTGGTCTTCGTTGGGATGTTTGAAAAATGTGGTTAGAGAAGATAGCTATATTGATATGGGTATCCCAATCAATGCTAAAGTGGAGGAGAGTATGAATCACAGGAGAAGGCATCATCGTGTTGTGATTTTCAATTTAATTGAAAAGGAGATAGAGAAATTTAAAGAGAATTGGGTACAAGATGATGATGTGTCTTTGTGGAGAACTGAAAAGGGAAGTATAGAAGGTCTTTTTCCATACTTGGCTCAGTATTAGAGAACGACATTCTATTTGCTCTTGGCATCCGGCTGTATGGTTTAAGCATGCGACGCCAAAATATTGCTTTATTACTTGGATTGCTGTGTGTGGGAGATTGTCAACAGGTGATAGGATGCAGAGTTGGAACACAAATGTTGATGCTTCTTGTGTGTTGTGTCAAGAGCCTCTAGAGACTCTCAGCCACTTGTTTTTTGACTGCTCTTACTCGGCACAAGTATGGGAGATACTTATAAAAGGCGTATTACAAGACCAGTTTACTGTGCGTTGGGAAAGGCTTGTAAGTTTGGCCACGGGGGTCCCTGATTGGAGTAAGGTCAAGATATTCATCTTGAGATATGCTTTCCAGTCAGCGATATATATGATTTGGCAGGAACGCAACAGAAGGAGACATGGTGAATCCTCTGTTTCTGCAACTCTCTTAGCGAAAAGGCTTGATAAGAACATGAGAAATAAGTTCACAGTGATTAAGAGAAGAGGAGATAAAGAGTATGAAGGGGGAATGATTGAGTGGTTTAGCACAAGAGAATGATGGGAGTTAAGGGAGGTTTTGTTTCAGTAGGAGTGAGTGCTGACTACTTAGTAGGAGTGAGAGCTAAGTAGGTTTGAGGAGGGGTTGAAAACCAGTAGGAGTGAGAGCTGATCCACTAGGAGTGAGTGCTGGGTATCTAGTAGGAGTGAGGGATAGATATATGGTTTGAGGAGGTGTTGAGTTCGGATGAAAGTAAGGTTGCATGGTGAAAAGGTTGTTTTGAAGGATTTGAAGAGTTGTAAACAGTTTTTATTTCGATTTTGTTATTGTTTGTTTAGAAAATTCAGAAAAGGATACACATTGATGTAACAAGGTCTTTTTCTTTTGAATTAAATTTAACATTCAATTCTAAAAAAAAAAAAAAACTTTCAACTCATGTTTGAGCCAAAAAAAACCCTCAAATTTTCAAATATTGGGCGTTTTAACTCTCGTATTTTGTTGTTTCGACCACTTAAGAAACCCGAATAGTCAACTGCTAAATTTGATTAAAAAATAGACGTATGTTAACTCTTTAAACGAAGTTGTTTGAAAAACCTGGTTAAATATTTATAACAAATATCGTTTTTCTTTTAAAAACACTTAAAATCTCTTTTTCACGAGCCAAAACCCCAAATTGACTTCATCTTCTTCATTTTTGTGTGAAGAAAATGGAGTTCATTTGGGACTCTGATTTCATGAAAGAGATGTTTTAATTGTTTAAAAAAGCAAAACTACGTTGTTTCACTTTTTTTTTAAAACAACATATTTTAAAAATTTATCAGTCATATATTTTTACAATCGAGTTTAACAGTTGATTTATTTGGGTTTTTTTTAATGGAGAGGGTTTAGAGAAAGAGATATGTTAAAGATTTTTTTCTACTTTTACCTTAAAAAATTCTGATGGGTTAAGTTCGTTACAAATCCGTCATTTTTTGGCGTTTACAATTAGGCGGTTCTTTTTCCATATAAACTTCAGTGTCCGATGAATATACCATTTTCGTAGAAAATTCTTTAGAATAAACCATTTTGTCAGAAACTTGTAACAATATATAACATTCGTCGGAAATTTGTCGGAACTACATTCGTCAGAAATTTCTGACAAATTTCCGGTGAATTATGTATTGGGGTTTATAAACATAGAAAAAAGAGACTGATAATGGCCAATGATAATAAACTGATGACTTTTAGGGGTTTACAATTGATATACTATGATACTGACCCATTTTTGGTCATGATATATGAATGTTTTAATATCTATTTATTATATTATATAGGCTATTAAACATATTTATAGGTTCAGGAATAGTTTAGAAGAAACTGATGTTTTGAAGCATTTTGGAAAGAAATAGAGAAATCATTCGATTTGGACATCGACCAACACAAGAGGTCGACACGAAGTGTTAAATAATCGATCGATACGCACTCAGCGATATCAATCGATACTGAAGGCACTGAAGACCAATTCGTGACTCATCTGAATTGAAGCCCAAGACTTCACCAATTTACAAAACTACCGCTGATGAGTTTTTACTTAAGAATTTATACTTTGTCATGGTGTTTTGGGCAAAGAGAGCTTTCTTGTATTCTTATTTTCACAGCAAAAAGGCCTTTAGGATTTTTAGAATTAGAGAGAAGATCCAAAGAGATTTGTGATTGGAACTT
>CAKOAT010362931.1:69416-79509 GCA_932364175.1 Eruca vesicaria subsp. sativa
TATCTATCTATCTATCTATCTATCTATCTATCTATCTATCTATCTATCTATCTATCTATCTATCTATCTATCTATCTATCTATCTATCTATCTATCTATCTATCTATCTATCTATCTATCTATCTATCTATCTATCTATCTATCTATCTATCTATCTATCTATCTATCTATCTATCTATCTATCTATCTATCTATTTATGCAGTTTATTTACCTTGTCTGTGTTATGAATTGCTTAGCCATGTCTGAGTAATTCACTTGTTAGAGTTAGGATTTAACTAGGTTAGAGGGGTTAACCACCACTTTAGGGTCGCTTGTTGTGATATTTATTAATAGAATAATCTTAATGCCTATGTTCTAGTTTTGCTAACTAGAAACCTGATCTAAGGAGTTTAGATTGTTTGAGCAACCTTTAGACAATACTAAATATTTAGAATCTATTCTATTAAGCTAGGATTTGGTAGAGTATAGCTTAACTTGCACATAAAGCTTAACTAGGAGTGCGTCGATCGATAATCCCATTGGAAACTGATTGACGTCGTGAAAGTGAATCGATCAATATTCATAAAGAATAATCGATCAACACTGCTATTGATCGAACACTCTTGTTTGGGTCAATAGAACTAGTTAATAGACTTATTCAGTAAAGCGAACGCCTAATGAATTTGTTATTTAGTGGTTAAGCTCTTCAATATCATGCATACAACTATTTAACACCTATAAGATTATAATCTCGAACACATGAATAAAAACCTTAATTCTAACACCTTTCCAATTAAGTTTCAACCCTCAATCTATTTAGTGGAGCAACTACCTTGCTCTGTTAGGATCATTACTGCTATTTAATTTAATCTCATTACTGCAATTTACTTTAAACCAACCTAGTATTATTTACTTGATTATATTTAATTGATTCCCTAGCTCCTTGTTGATTAGATCCCTAAATGCTACAACTGATATCTTGTTTGAGAGAGTAAGTCACTCCTGAGGGTAAATATTTGAGTGATATCAAATTAGGCGCCGTTCCCGAGGAGCTTTGATCGCCATTAGATTTAGTCTAATTATTCTAGGTTACCTTTCTTTAAACCAAATTTCTGACACAAAATGTTTTCTTGACTTTTCAGGTTTATGCACAGCAATACCAGAAGCAACAAGGAAAAACAACTATTGTTCTCTGAAGATCCTGCAAGCTTGGAACGTTCAATCCACAAATACTTATGTTCTACATCGATCGATATCAACACTCACACATGGACTGATTCTCGCCAACCACTGTCAACCGTTTCCGCTTTCAAATCGATTGACATCAGCACTTCTTCGCCGACCAATTTTCTTCACTCGACATCGATCGTTATCACACTTCGTACATCGGTCGATACTCAGCCGCGAGACATGGTTGCGATTACGATTTTTCGAACGAATGTGAATGGAGACCTGCATGACTAAGAGGGTCATCTGCGTAATGGAGCAGGTCAGAAACTAGATGATCAGGGGAATGTGATCCCTGAACTTGATACTGATGCTACATGAGATGCTTAAACTCTAAATGAGGCTGCTCTACCTAGGACCTTGGCTGATTATAACCGTCCAGACTAGTACTATGGCAACATGTCAGCTATTCGTCTTCCAGACATTTAAAGGGATAATTTCGAGCTGAAGCCGCAGTAATATACACTCGTGGCACAGATACCCTACTGTGGGTTATCCCACGAGCATCCTATGGACCATCTTGAGGGGTTCGAGGATCTTATTGATGCTATTAGAGTCAATGGAATCCTTCAGAATTACCTACTTTGCAAGATCTTCAAGTACTCACTTGCTGGAGATGCTTCGCATTGGCTCAAGCATTTACCATCAGGATCTCTCACATCTTGGGCCAACATCAAGAACGCATTCCTGCAAAATTTCTTTGATGAGGCACGTGCTGAAGAATTGAGAAGAAAGATTGCTACTTTCGCACATAAGGCTGGAGAGTCTTTTAAAGACTCTTGGATCAGATTTGAGTTCTATCAGTGAGACTGTCCAAACCATGGATTCAATGAGGTGCAGCTACTCAACACTTTCTTTAGAGGTATCGCTTTGAGGTATCAGATTGCTCTTGATACAACAAGCGAAGGGAACTTCAACACCAGGAATCCAGAAGAGGCTGTGAGACTTATTGAAAACTTGGCATCCAACAGCAGCACCAAGAACACTCATTCTGAGAGGAAGAAATCTGTTGCATTCTTTGGGAATGATTAGATGGAGGAACTGAAAGCAAAGTTTGAGGCTGTTAATCAACTTCTTAGGAAGCAAGTCTGCTTAGCTGAGGATGCAGAAGATGTAGATGTAGAGATAGAGGAAGAGATGAACTACATTGGAGGTACTGGATTTCAGAGGTCTGGAAACCAGGTTGGAAACATGAACTTCAGTGGCACTGGTCAGAGAAGCAATTTCAACCAGAGTTCACAATATCAGAAACCCTACAGCAACAACAGAGTCTATGGGAATTCATCTTACCAGAATCCACCATCACAGACTCATGAGAACAAGATTGAAGTTATGATAGTTCAGGTTCTTGAGGGACAGCAGAAGCTCATAGTGGACTTCAATGGCCAGATTGATTTTATCTACAAAGATCTGAACACAAAGATTGAGACTTTGGGTACTCAGGTGAAGAAGCTTGAGACACAAGTAATTCAGACTGCAAAAGCTGCTAAGAGGCAAGAAGGGGATGAAGCTATGAAACACCACGTCAATTCCATACTAGATGATGATTTATGGCAAGTGGTTAAGCATGTGAAGTTGCAAGGAGACGATTTTGAGGAAGAAAACTCGCTGAGTTTCGGCGGATCGCATTCGTGTCGATCGACACCAACCTTTGCAAATCGATCGACACACTCTGGCACGAATCCATCGACATACCTCAACACAGACTGATCGATATCAACTGTCGATTCGACTGCATCGTGCAATGCAGTAAATATATTGTCTCACGAGGAGTTTGCAGAGAGACACCTAAGCCAACCCAACCCTTTCTACTTCACCATCAATCGACATCATGATCCAGACATCGATCGACAAGCAACAATCACCATCGATCGATGCAAATCTCTCACATACCGAGTGCAGTTACCACCTATTGATATACCACCCAAACCATCAGCCAACCCACTAGAGACTATCAGCAAACCTTCAGACACTACACCAGAGCCTATGGAAGTTGATAAGACTACCACAGGAAGAACCTTGAGGAAAATGAAGAAAAATGTTCCTAAACATCTGAAGAGGGAAGCTAATGATAAAGAGATGGCTTGTTTCACTAAGAGAGTCCTTAAGATCCCACTGGGAAAACCTTTTGAGGAGGTTTACTTCACCCACAGATTGTGGATGTTCTTCAGAGAGACTAGGGAAACTAAGACATTAGGAGAATGTTTCATCATGTCAGGGATATGATGAAGCACGGGGTCACACTGAAGAAGAAGAGTGATCCTGCGAAGTTTGCAATACTGTGCTTAGTGAAAGGTATTAGTTCCCACATGTAGTATGTGATACAAGAGCATCAGCCAGCATCCTACCAAAGGTTATGGCAGACCAGCTGGGTCTGAAAGTAGAGCCTTAAAGAATCATTCACCTTTGTGGATTGTTCTGAGAGGAAATCATGAGGTATCATTAGAGAACTTGAGGTGCAGATTGGTAATGCTGTTATTTCTGTAGACTTTCATGTCCGGACATCAAGTTAAACTTAAATTCGTCTTTCCTACTTGAAAGAGCATTCATGGCCATAGTAGGAGCAGTTTGTGACATGACCACCAATAGGTCCTGCCTTACACTGGTGGATCCTTACACCTATTATGATCTTGTTCGAGTTGTCAAGCAACAAATACACTTTATGGAGATTAGAGATGATGGATTCATCTCCGCATGCCATTGTGGAGCTGAGTACCAAACCGAGTACTCGGAATCGATCAATACACACACTGCGTCATCAACCGATTCTTTGGATCAGCTGCCGACCGATGTACATAAAGCCACATCCATCGACATGTACCCCACGCGAGGAACCCTACCAGATCATTGCTATCCAAGCTTTGCCTTTCAAGCCAGCACCAAACATGATAATTATTCCATAGGCAGTTGACCAAACAGTTGTTTCCATGAGAGTTTTGCAATAGACACTGCAATCTTTCCACATTCAGAGGATCAAATGAGGAGTATGATGAGGATAATGAAGAGGACTAGAGAAGTATGCTAGAGAGATTCATGCTATTCTTACAAAGGATAAACTTCTACAACACACCCGTGTAACGAAGAACGCAGAATCAATCAACATGGACACTCCAACATCGATCGATACTCTTCCTCACCAAGAAAACCGACCACACAAATCGATCGATATTGAGGCCACTGACTTCAAGGAATTTGGAAATTTTCCAATTCCTAGTAAGGCAAACAATGGCTATAAAAAGAGATTTGCAGCCAAGAGGACTTCTCATACCATAGAAGCAGACAAGATGCAAGCCCCAACGCCCTTTGAAAGACAGAGCAAGAGAGGTGGTAATTTCAGAGATCTTCATGAAGGATCCAAAAGTGCAGTATTCAACCATCCAAAGATTACTGGGACTCGCCTTGCATCGATCGATACAGATGCCAACACATCAATCGATTTAACCTCCAAACCTCATTTTGTGTTTAAGCAGTATAAAAGTGAAAAGTATTTAAAACCATATGAGTTTGGTATTTTCAGGGATCCGGAAGGCCATACACGAGCTATAGATGGAAGGATTCTACACGCATCCAAAGAGGACATAGCATATATCCTTTCGATGGCCAATGGACCAGAGAATCGCTTTCAGTAAAAACTAGGCATGCTGAAGCAACCATCGATTGACAGAGCACAACCGATATCGACCGACACGGAAACTCTTCCATCGATCGACAGGAGAGTGTGTGCATCGATCGACAACTACCCATAATATGGACCGAAGCTAGAACCAGAGTTCTACACCAAAGACGAGATAAACGAGCTGGTATCTTGCATCAATGATTTTCAGGAGAGATCTGAACATGAGCACATCAAGAAGCTTGATATGGTCTACATGGTTCGGCATGAGAGTATAAGAGGATTAACCACACACATGCAAGAGTGGAAGGAAAACTAGTTGATATGGAAACACAACGTTTAGAGGAAGCAACCGCAGCCGCATCGATCGACGCCACCAAAGACGCATCGATCGACGCCAGACACACACCTGTCAAAGATGATATGTTGATAGAAAAGGTAGATTCTTGGGGCGAGGCATACCTCAACACGAAGATTGGTGAAGTCTACCATCCTCTCAACAACAATGTCACCTGGTTGAGCACGAAGATTGAGTTGATGCAGAAGGATATGGATATGTTCTGCGAGAAGGAGAAATGTCAACCTAATGACCCATGTCGATTGTTATTGATGCTACCACATCGCTCGATGCTTGATTTGCAGCTATGAAGGATCAAATGAAATCTTGTGAAGATGAGCATAATCGTTATATTTCTCCGTTTATGCGATACTTGGACACCGTAGCTGCGCAGATGAGTGCATTGCAACAGGAAGTTGACACCATCTAGAATCAACTCGACTTTCACCTAACAGGTTCGACATCGATCGATATGCATCACGCCAAATTGATCGACGCCAAGAAACTACCAGCGCCGAAATTCTATACTAGAGCAGAAGTTGATTAAGTCATTGATCGACTCTACAAAGCTCTGAGCACTACTAGGACTGACTTGACAAGAGATGTGATGACATATAATTCCCATTCGACAACAGTATCAGTGGATTACATTCAGAAACATAGTGGCTGCAGAAGGAAGTAAAAGCAATTCAGAAACGGCTCGCATGTCATCCTCGAACATCAGCATCGATCGACAAGAGTACTTGCATATCGATCTACAGACCTACACCAGAAACGATCGACGCAACAAAAGTCGCAGCAATCAATACCGAGTCCACACCAGACCGAAAGAAGCTGTTACAAGAGAAGGTGGCCATGCTTGATTCAGTGCAAGAGGAACTGAAGGAACTATCAGTGTATGCTTTTGATAAGATTGAGATGCACAGTTTCACCATTGAAAACCTTCAGGAGAGGCTACAAAACATCTTAGATGCAGTAGTCAAGATGGATGAGAGATGGACCAGAAGTGATGAAGCCACAAGAAGTTTCATGGCTACTTGGTTCATAATAAGGAGGGATGATGTGGATACTTGTTTTCCAACAAAAAGCTGTTTTTCCACACAATAGCTCAAATACCTCCAAAGTCAAGCTAAATGAATACAAAAAACCGCCGGATGGGAGGCAACCCACTATTATGTATTTGTATTTGGTTTTCTATTTTATTAATATTTACTTTCGTCATTTATTTTTGCAGGTTTATAAATAGAAAAGATCTAAGGAGAAGGATTACCATCTTATCGACCGACTAGGACATGTCGATATCGGTCGACACAACAACACCTGCGACGATCGATGCATCCTTTTACACATCGATCAATATTCAGTCCGGTCTGGTATATCGTTCTTACTTGTTATATTGAGTTCTTATGATTTATTTATTCACCATAACTCTCACTGTTTTACACTGAGGACAGTGTAGTTAAGTCTAAGGGGAGGTTTACTGATATTTGTTTAGTATGAGTCTTATTAAAATTGTTTTCAAAAATTATTTTTACTAAGCTCAAGAAAGGGATGATGATCTTATTTTAGTTTTACTTGTTATCTAACCACTCTTTAGCACTATTCTAGATTTACTGATTACATATAGTACTAAAGATGCTAAAGTGAATCAACCTGTCAACTATCCACACTTTCTTAGACTGTTTGAAAGAACCAAAGCTAACCTCCAACACTAAACCTGACACAACTGCTTGTCTTAGGGCTTGGTATACATGGGATCGGATTCTTCAAACAAGTCTGGAAGGTAAAGCCTTGTGTAGATTTATAACATTTTCTCTCTCTATTTTGACCCTAGATAGTTAAGTAGAGATATTTAGTTTAGTAAAAAAACGAAAAAGAAAAGAAATATATATTTATACGTTTTAGTTAGGTGGAATCAGAACAAGACTTGGTGGCTACAACCATCAAGGCCTTATTCATAATGATTCCAACAAAAATGATTCGAATGGGAATTGGTGGATACAACCATTAAGGCTCACTTCATATGAATTCTTGGATATATGTCAAAAAGAAGTGATCATGACTTGGTGGCAACCACCATTAAGGCTTGTTTCATGGAAACTTGTTCAATCTTAGTCAATGATCATGCAATAAAAGCAGACTTTGACTCAAGATGGAAATTAGAAGAGAGAAAAGATATGAACTAACTTTTACCTGCAGATCCAGATACTTGTTTGAAATTCCTTGCATCCTGTGATCGATACTCTAAAGCCAACACTTTTATTTATGTTAAGAAATGAGGTTGGTTGAGGGGATTGTCAGATTGTATTTGCTAAGTTGCTGGCTAGATGAATTTGGTTGTTAAACTATGATATATTATAATGTGCTTCTGTGATTATGACTTCTTAGATGTGGATTGTAATATTGTAGAGGTGATGATTTCAAAGTTTTAAAATCTATGAGTCCCTGCTGTTTTCAAACCTCTTTCAGAGAGACTGCATGTTTGTTTTGCTTGGGACAAGCAAAATAGTAAGTCTGGGAGAGTTGATATACCATGATTTTGAGCCACTTTTGATTATGGTATATGAGTATTTTAATATCTATTTATTATATTATAGAGGCTTTTAAGCATATTTATAGGTTCATGAGTATTTTAGAAGAAAGTGATGTTTTGGAGCATTTTGGAGAGAAATAGAGAAATCACTCGATTTGGACATCGACCAACACAAGAGGTCGACACGGAGTGTTTATAATCGATTGATACACACTCTGCGATATCGATCGATACCGAAGGCGTAGAAGACTAATTCGTGACCCAACCGACTTGAAGCCCAAGACTTCACCAATTTACAAAACTACCTCTGACGAATTTTTACCTAAGTATTTATACTTTGCCATGGTGTTTTAGGAAAAGAGAGCTTTATTGTATTTTTATTTCCACAGCAAAGAGGTTTTTGATTTTTAGAGTTGGAGAGATGATCCAAAGAGATTTGTAATTGGAACTTCATTATTATCTGACTATCTATTTATATATATGGAAATATTAAAAAACCTTTTTTGTATAAGTATTTTAAAAAAGGTAAGTTAACATTTTAAATTATTTTTATATTTTTTTGGTTTAAGTTTTAAAAAAATAAAAATAAAACTTGTTGTTTAACAGATGTCATAATCTTAAATATATAATTTCCAGTTTCATAATCCTTTTAATTAGTATTTTTTTTAAAACATATTATTATTAAATATTATTTATATGGAAATTCAAATTTTACAGCTTTTGTTTAAGATTGTTTAAAAAAGAGAAACTAACTTTTAAAGTTTCCATGTTTCATAATCATCTTAATTAGTAATTTTTTAAAAAAAATATTATTATTAAATATTATTTATATGTAAATTCAATTTTTAAAGTTTTTGTTTAAGATTTTTTTAAAAAGGGAAACTAACTTTTAAAGTTTATGTTTAAAATTTTTAAAAAGTAAAACTAACTATTAAATTATTTTGGTTTAAGTTTTTAAAATGAAAAAAATTGTTATTTAACAGATGTCATAATCTTAAATATATAATCGCCATGCGTCACGTTCAAGTTAATTAGTAACTTTGAAAACCAAGCTTTATATAATAAGATATATGTTACATGGAAACAAAAGCGGGTGCGTGGAAGCGGAGCCGTATGGAAGCATAGAAGCGGGTTTTTTAAAAAAAATTAGGAAGCGAAAGCGGGTTGGAAGCGTATATCAAATTATAAATATAAATAAATATACATATATATATATATATATATATATATATATATATATATATATATATATAAGCATTTACTAAAAGTTATAGCTAAAATTATATGATTCTAATTAAAAATAAAGCATTTATTCATTTCTAATAATTTAAAATGATTTCATATTGTAATTGTGAAAATACAAACAATTAATTTTATAAAAAAAATTATCCAATTAATTATTTTTAATATTTTATAAATAACTGACATAATCTATTTGAATAAATATGTTATCTCTAATAAAAACATAGTGTGTGATATTAAATAGTATCAGTTTTAGTATTTGCATATTTTTATTTTTTGATTTCAATATTATAAAATTTTTGATTTTATATAAAATTGGATTTTTTTTTATTAGGTTACAACATCGTGCTTTTCAAAACGGAAGCGTGATTCCAAATTGGAATCTTAAGCTTCCAACATATTTTTAATTAGGTTATTTTAGAAACGTTTTGGAAGCGAGATTCCGTAAGCTTTCACAAGGTTCCGATTCTGATCCGGTTCCGAACCGGGAAGCGGTCGTCCGACACGAAGCTTCCGTGCAACCTAATATAATTGCAAATTTAGATTGAGAAATATTGTTTTCTGTCAGATGCATTTTGAGAAAAACTCATGCAAATAGACAAATACAATTTAACTAGTTTTTGGTTTAGTACAAAAGGTAGATTATCCTAAAATACAGAAAACATAGATAGCATAATTGGATTTCAAGCAGTGAAGCATGGAAGAATCATCTGAAGAGATATCGAGCTTCACATCACACGTAGCTCTCTGAGAAGAGAGACGCACAGGTCCAAGAAGAGAAATTGAGATCCGTCAGCCCTCTGGATGTCTAGCACGTACTTTTCCTCACCTGCTTTGTACAGCTATAACAGAAAAAGGGTACAAATTATTTTCCCATTTTAACTTTATTCGATAAATTAATACCTTGTATATATACCTGAAGTTCAAACTTGAGAACGGGTGGTGAGATTGTCGCAAGTTCAGCTTCCATCATGTTAGATTTCTCTTTGGAGATAATACTTTTGTGAACCCACCTGCATTTCATGTTGTACTCTCCAATCTGTTTCCAGCTCACTTTAAGGTCTTGAAGAGCCTTAAAAACAGAACTCATGATGTCCTTAGGACGTGCTTGCGACTGTCAACATAACAAAACAAAACTTAAACTACAGTAACCCAAGTTTT
>CAKOAT010362931.1:79609-185164 GCA_932364175.1 Eruca vesicaria subsp. sativa
GGGGGGGGGGGGGGGGGGGGAGAGAGCACGATTATCAGTTGTCCTAAATTTCCAACCATTAAACAAATGAAAAAGATTCAACAAACCATGGACTGACCTGAAGTCCAAGGGTCCATTTTTTGTCAGTGCTAACCCGTGGTCTTAGTCCAGCCATCAGGTGATGATTAACCAATGCAGGAAACGGAGCAACCGTTTGAGCTGGAATTGTCGAATTAAAAACCTAAACAAGTAATTACGACACAGGCTATTAGAGACAATACAAAAAATGGTAAGATCAAAAGTTGAATAACAAAATAACAAATTAAATTAAAATTTTGAGCTGAAACTTTTATATTTTGGAGAATCATAAAATGCATCAGAACCTTTTCAAAAACGTAAATAAGTGATAATGTTGTGAATTGTTAAAATAGCCAAATTATATTCTTAAAACGTGAAAAGATGAGTAATTGGTATTTTTATTCATCACCAATTTGCAAAAACCCAGAACTATTGCATCCATGTCTTTTAATTACTTTTATTAATTTCGTATAGAGTTTATGTTGTAGAGAAAAGAGAGCAAACTAATACCCATATTCTTTTATCATTGAACTTGAAATAGTCACTGGGATCACGACGTAGACGGTCCAGTAACAGATAGTATGTAACGGTTGCCTAAAACAATGACATATGAAGCTTCAGTAATCTTTTTAAAACAATTTAGGTATAAATATACCTAACTAATTATTGGGAAAATACTTTATACCTCGTTTTGGATTCTGTTGAAAAGAGATTCCATAACATGGTTTCTATCAAACCCTATGTCTACCACGTGAAGAATAGTCTCCTCATTAATCTGGAAAAAAATTATATGTGAACTTCACTAATACATACTTGGGATGTTATTTTGCTATACGAAATAATGAAAAGGGCTATAACCTCTCTAGCTTGTTCTGTAGTATCCAGTGGAGGAGCAGCAAGATAAGGAGGAAGTCGATTACTGAACCAAGAATGTTGACGAATCCCAGGAATGTCAATTCTCATCATAGGATCAACCGTAAGAATTCTCGGTATCAAATCTCTAGCCGCGTACGATAAATGTTCTGGAAGAATATACTCTCCCTTCTGAAAAAAAAAGAACAGAAATATTTGACTGCTAAACATGTTTTTTTTTTTTGTTAAATTGCTAAACAACGTATAATGGATGCTTTTGTGAAAGATCGTTGGTCCAGTTGCTCAAAAAAATGAAAGATTGTTGGATAATATATACCTTGATTTTGCTGAATAGTCTAGGTACACATTCATCATCGAAAGGAAGAGTCCCGCATAGTAGAGCATATAATATCACGCCACAGCTCCAAATATCTACTTCTGGTCCAGCATACAGTTTTCCTGAAATTATCTATATAACAAATTTTCGGATGTCATTAATTGAAACTTGAAATAGATACTGAATTTATTGAAATGATTATTAGTTTCCCATATTATATATATACCTCCGGAGCAGCATAGTTAGGGCTTCCACAACTGGTCTTCAAAAAGTGACCATCATGCATGATGTTACTTAGTCCAAAGTCCACAATCTTTATGTTGCATTTCGTATCTAAAAGTATATTCTCCGGTTTAAGATCTCGATGAGCGATCTTATTGTGGTGACAATACTCCACACCAGATATGATCTGAGTAAGAACAAGATTCTAACCGATCAAATCAAAGAAGATATGATATATTTTGCAATGTACCATAAAAATGTTAAAAGAAAAACTAACCTGCTGAAAAAGATAGCGAGCCTCGTCTTCATGCAATTTACCTTTCTCTATAATATAGTCAAACAGTTCTCCAGACTTAACATACTCCATGACAACGTAAATGTTTTCTGGTGTCTCTATAATTTCGTATTGACGGATGATATGAGGATGCATCAACAATTTGAGAATTTTGATCTCCCTTTCCACTATAAGGTTAAAGAATGCATTAATCAAGGTTAAATGTCAAAAGATTGAGATATTATAAACCTAAAACAATATAGTTGAATTTTTGTCTGTCAATATAAGTAATGTAACTCATTGACAACACTAATTTGTATAGATAAGTGAAGATTAAACGAAAAAGTGATCTTATTATGCATATACAAAGACATAAAACTTATTTTGTTTTTTGTAGAATATTGATAGTAACACATCGGCAACACAAAACTATCAATTAGGTTATATTTCATTGTCACATTCCACGTTAGTTTTTGAAATCAAATATGAGAAAGATTAGGATATATTACATACCAAAAAAAACTAGTTGTACTATCAAATGCATACATTCGCTATTGATTACCTTGGAAGGACTGCGACAATCTTGTAATTTTATTTTAGATATCGTGAAGTTATATACCTTTTGCTTCAGTTCCCGTCTCCTTAATCTTCTCACGATTAAGGATTTTGATAGCAACGTTGTGCTTAGTAGTTATATGAGTAGCTAATTTCACATTCCCAAAAGATCCCTTTCCAAGAGTCTTGCCAATCTTATAATTTGGGAGAACATGAGATTCCCTCTTACTGGGAATTTGACTCGATGATCCATACATTTTGCTGTTGGGGAAAATCTACAATACATAAAATTTCAAGATCAAAATCGGAACACGTTTGATTGATAAAGAGAAATGAAAGTCTATATATAACACATATATGAACACATACACGAAAAATAGGGACTAGGAGGAGTAAAAGATAAGAAAAATCAATCGTATGGCTTCTTAGTCCACGGTCGCACTCATCACTTCGGTCTTTATCTTGTTTTAACTTATGTAAGAATCTGAGTCAGAGTGACATAACAAAACAAAAGAGAAAAAAACTAGTCACACTTTTTCCATGAATCATGATGACTCATTACACAATAATAAATTAATTTTGACAGCCAAACATTAAAATTAATGGTCAATATCTGTTTTAGCTAATATTGGATTAATTTGCTAATTGACAATATAAATTTAAAATATATTAGTAAAAAAGGTTCGTTTTTGTATGGTACTAGAATCCAGATAGATATGCAACATTTCTTAAGCCAATAATATATTTCTTTTTTAAAACAATTGCAATTAATGTAAATGGGTAGGTTGACTAACTAGACAATTTTTATTTCCTAGTATACTTTATTATAGAATATCTACATGATATGTATCCATATGGAGTATAACTTGCGAACAAAATAATCAAGACTAGAAGTTTACCAAAAGTAATTTTTATGTTTATATTAGTTCAGACAGTGTCAGAAAACATATGAATTTCCGGGGGAATTTCGGACAAAACTAAATCCAAAGAAAATTTTGACGAAATCTGGACAAAAAAACCGATGAAATTCTAACGAGAGTTCTTGACAAATTCCAATAAAATTAAATAATTAAAAAATTTATCTATATCGGTCGGAAATCTGTTGGGAGCTCCTGATAAATTCCGATGTAATAAATAAATATTTGTTTTAAATATATTCATATATATATTAGGATTGATCCGGGCTACGTCTGAGTTTTTGTGTTAATTTTAGTTTATATTATATACTTTGTATGTTTATTTTTAATATATAAATATTATAATTTATTAATCTTTATTTTAATATATAAATATTATAATCTATTATAATATATAAATAGTTAGACAACTGTAATATTATTTTCAATCATTTATTTTTTTCTGTTTTTTGAATTTCAAAAAAATTAATATCTAAATTTCTGATATTTTTGTTATTGGAAATTATATATTAGATGATAACTAAAGTGAAAAAAACTGATTTAATTTTAGTTATGTGTTTAATTGGTTGGACTGTAGAAATATTTCAATTCACATATTTTTTATAATTTGTTTTTCTAATTATTCTCTCAGTAATTTAACCGGCCCTCTTGGTCAAACATACAATCTTTTTGAAATATTTTTTTCTTTAAATACCATTTTAAAAGTTATAATACTTTCTGCATTAAAAAACTTACAACTACGTCACTAAAATCTAAAAACTAAAATCTTACAGCAAAATTTCTGCATTTACAACTCAGCCAGTCAGACCCATGATCTGAATATTCGTTTATCTTACTTAAATAAGTTTTGATGTAAAACTTTGTTAAATGTAACCAGAGGAAAATAAAAGTGCAAATTATTTGATGCAAATATTAAAAAATATGATATGAACTAAATTTTTAGGGGTTACACTACAAGAAAACAATTTTTAACTACAAAAATTAACGAGAAAATTGGGTTCTCGTAAATTTACGTGTATTTTACGAGTATCTTAAAAGGAAATAATGTATCCTCGTAGATTCGTCGTGAATTAACTAGAAAAAAGTTTCCTCGTAAAAAAGAAGTTTTTAGCGAGGAATATACATGGCATACTGTGTTTCCTCGTAAAGTACTCGTTAAGTTCCGTGTATTTTACGAGGAAACCCTTTAGCGAGGAAATAAAGAGTCCAACTACTTTTTAGTTGTATACGTGTATGTAGTGTTTTAATTTTCCTCGTAAATTCGTGGTACAATGTCACATACCAGCTTTAAAATTTTCCTAGAAATCTGTCATTTGGGTTTCAAATAAAACACACCAAAAAACTGAACACTTAAAAACGAGGGAAAAACTTGAAAACGTGAAAGAAAAAAAATGTCCGGGGATAAAAATATTTTCGAGAGTCGGAGGTGGATGTATACACATAGAATGATAACGGGAGAGTGATAAAAGAATTTCTCAAAGGGCTGGAGACATTTATGCATCAAAAAGATTCTCACCGCTCACGCAGGAAAGCGGTAAGATGTTATGTCCTTGTCAGAAATGCAACAATTCAAAATTAGGCACTCGTGAAAATGTTTGGAAGCATTTAGTAAAAATACAGGTTTCATGCCACATTACTACATTTGGTTTCATAATGGAGAAGGTTATAGTTGTGAGAATGAAGATAGTAGTAGTAATTGCAATTTTCAGGTTGAACTGGTTGATCATTTGCATAATGAAAATAGTTACCATCAGGAGGAACATATGGTATATTATGATAGCGTTCATGATATGGTCGGTGATACATTTGTAGCTCATGATGAAGTTGAAGAATCTAACATAGATGCAATTTTTTATGAAATGTTAGATGCTGCGAATCAGCCAATTTAAACTGGCTGTAGAGAAACTCTCTCTAAACTGTCGTTGGCTGCTAGAATGATGAATATTAAAACCGATTACAATCTACCTGAAAATTTCATGGATGCATGGGCATACTTGTTTAAAGAGTATTTGCCGGAAGACAGTGTGTTTACTGATTTTTATTATGAAATTCAGAAATTAGTTTATAGTCTTGGGTTGCCTTCGGAGATGATTGACGTTTGCATCAACAATTGCATGATTTACTAGGGAGATGATCAGAAGTTAGAAGAATGTCGATTCTGCAAGAAGCCACAATTCAAACCACAAGGACGAGGGCGTAATAGGATACCGTACCAAAGGATGTAATTCCTACCAATTACAGACAAATTGAAAAATTGCACCAATCTGAGGAGACTGCTGGAGAGATGAGATGGCATGCCGAGCATACTCAAAAGGAGGGTGAGATGACTCATCCATCAGATGCAAGAGCTTGGAAACATTTTAACAAAGTACATCAAGATTTCACTAGCAATAGTCGAAATGTGTATCTTGGATTATGCACAAATGGATTTAGTCCAGTTGAAATGCCGGGGAGACAATATTCATTGTGACTAGTCTTTCTTACGCCATACAACTTTCCACCAGAGATGTGCACGCGGCGGAAGTTTCTATTCATGATCATATTAATACCTGGTCCGAAGCATCCAAAAAGGTCTCTCGATGTTTTTCTACAGCCTCTGATAAAATAGTTGAAAGATTTGTGGTCAAGAGGGGTGAGGACGTATGATTGTTCAACAAAAACAAATTTTACGATCGAGCGATGCTTCTATGGACCATAAATGACTTTCCTGCATATGGGATGTAGTCTAGATGGACTACACATGGGAGATTATCTTGTCAATATTGTAATGGAGTGACAAATGCGTTCCAGTTGAAGAATGGTAGGTAGACAAGTTGGTTCGATTGTCACCATCGATTTCTTCCCATTCACCATCCCTACAGAAGAAACAAGACATTGTTCAGGCACAAAAGGGTTGTGTGAGACAATCCTCCTCCATATTTAACTGGAGAACAAATAGAAGCCCAAATCGATTACTATTGTGCTTTAGAAACCATTCCCCGTGGTGGTAATTTGCATGTTCCTAGTAATATTCCTGAGTTTTATGGTGTTCAGCATAACTGGCACAAGAAGAGTATATTTTGGGATTTGACATATTGGAAGGATCTTCTTTTGCATCACAACCTTGATGCGATGCATATAGAGAAGAATTTTTTTGAGAACATCATAAACACAATATTGAATGTCCCAGAGAAAATGAAAGACAACATCAAATCGAGGTTGGACTTGCTTGATATTTGTGCAAGAAGTGAGTTACATATAAAAACAATGGGATAAGTTCCAGTTCCGATTTTCAGATTGTCATCAGATCAAAAGTCGGTGTTGTTCAACTAGATGGCATGAGAAGTGAACTTTCCTGATGGGTATGTTTCAAATCTTTCTAGATGTGTTGAAAAAGGTCAAAAGTTCTCCGGGATGAAAAGTCATGATTGTTATGTCTTTAAGCAACGACTACTTCCCTTTACATTTGCAGAGCTACTTCCAACAAAAGTTCATGAAGCACTTGCAGGTAATATATATATTAAACATATGCACTAATAAATAATACGACTGCTAATGTGTTTCTTTTTTAAATATACAAGAAACTAGAGCATTTTTCAGGGATCTAAGCACACGTACTCTTAAAGAGGAGGTCGTTCAACAACTTCATGAGAGTATTCCCATCTTACTGTGCAAATTGGAGAAAATATTTCCACCAACATTTTTTGACATCATGGAGAATCTAATTGTCACCTCCCGTATGAGGCATTGCTTCGAGGAAAAGCTAAAAACCTCACAAGAATTGAAGGATCTATAGTTTCTGGAAGTTTAAAGGAAGAAACATCACACTTCACATCATACTACTTTGCACCGAAAGTACGTACCCGCAAACGATCTCCAAGAAGATATGATGATGGTGGTGTTGTGCCAACATATTTGGAAAAAGATGTTCCAGATATCTTTTGCCAAATTGGACGATTTGGTAGGAAATTGAAAGAAGTTTGGTGGTCGAGTGATGAAGACCTCCATAGTGCACACATTTATATTCTTCTCAATTGCGAGCATGCGTTGATTCATTATTTTGAAAGGTAGTTAACATATATATAATTGCACAGACATATATATATTTCTTTGAATTCATTAATTAACAGAAATTTTTACAGCCAATTTGTTTCTCAAGTCGAAGAAGCAATCCCGGGTATATCCACAAGTGAGTTAGACAGAAGAAAATATCAACATTTTATTAATTGGTTGAGGAAACATGTATTATAACGTTTTCTTTATTTATCAATGTTCACTGCTAGTATGAATAATTTCAAAGTTCTTTTTATTTTTGCAGGTTGATTATGACGATCCAAGTTATCTTGCATGGTATCACGAATTAGTCCAAGGTCCAGTTGCAAAGGTCACCAAATCACCGATGTATTTCACACGAGGCTATACATTTCATACATATGAGTATGGTAGACATCGGGCTACAAGTAATTATGGAATATGTGTGAAAGACTAAACATATTTCTACGGGATCTTTCAGGAGATTATTGAAGTTGAATTTTCCGAGGATTATTGAAGTTGAATTTCGAGGATTATTAAAGCTGAAGTGTGTCCTTTTCAAGTGTGAGTGGTTCGACCCCGTCGTCAACAGAGGTGTTCGGGTTAACCAATTTGGTGTAGTTGATGTCAATGGTGGCCGAAGATACAACAAATTCAAGAATTATATATTAGCTTCACAAGCAGACCAAGTTTTCTTTGTTCCATACCCTTGGATGACAACCTCGGGGATAAATTAGTTAGCGGTTATCGAAGTTACACCCCGTGGACGCATAATCGCTGGAGAAGAGCTACCTTTAAAAGAAGAACACACCAATGGAGTCGGGGAACCTGAACAACAAGTTGATGACATCCTTCTCAACGATCCGCATAATCGTGAATACAAAGATATTCCTGGCGATACCACCGATGAAGCTGTTGACGACGAGTTTAACGAAGATGATGATGTTTCTAGTGATGATGATAATGATCATGATAATGGTGTATCCGAATGATGATGTAATTTTTAATATTATTAATTTAAAGACTTAATGCATGTGCTTAGTGTGTTTGATTATGAAAATGAAATTAACAAGTAAGAAATTGTTGGTTAGGAAAAATTTGTTTGTGTATTTAAGGGTTTATGAAGAGTAGAGATTGAGGTTTAGGAAGAATTAGAGATTGAGTTATAAGTTAAGGAAGTTGGGGTTTGGGGTTTGAGGTTTCAGATTTTAGGGTTTAGAGAAATATTTCCTCGTAAATTCCACGTAAATAAAAAATACGGGCCTGATTAATTCCACGTAAGACACATTTACTCGTAAATTCCACGCAATCAGAAACATGGGCCTGGTTAACTCCACGTAAGACACATTTACTCGTAAATTTCACGCAATCAGAAACACGGGACTGGTTAATTCCACGTAAAACATTTCCTTGTAAACTCCTCGTGGGCCGAAATAGCGGGCCTGGTAAAATCCTCGCAAATAAAAACACAGGCCTGGTTAAATCCTTGTTAATTTACGAGAACTTAACGAGGAAAAAAAACGCAGGCCTGGTTAATTCCTCGTAAGCTTAACGAGTACTTTACGAGGAAAAAAACACGGGCCTGGTTATTTTCTCGTAAAGTTACGAGTTCTTTAGGAGAAATATAATTCCTTATATAAGATCGAGCCACCCACTTCTCTCATTCGTAATAACTTACTCTCTATCTTTTCTCAAGGTATTCTTCTCTACTTTATCTCTAGGTAGTTTAGGTAATTAGTTTAGGATTAGTTTAGGTGGTTATTTTAGGATTAGTTTAGGATGATAGGTAATTTAGTGTAGGGAATTTAGCTAAGTGATTTTAGATAAGTTTATAGAATTACATGTTTTTTTATAGTACGTATATTTATTTATATTTAAATGATTGATATTTTAAATTTTTTTTTCTAGATGGTTAGCGTTAATAAGCTTAACAAGAAGAAGTCTCATTAGAGAGACATGTTTAGCGTTTCTGGTACTCATATAGGCACATCATCTTCGTCAGCTCCCGGTTCTTCGGTTTCGGATAATGTCCACGAGACTCAGTCTTCTCAGAAATACTCACAATCGCCTCGTTTCGCTGTGCCACCACCTGTTCCTGTGTTTACTACGCCACAATCGCAGGATGTTCCGGAGGACGTGCCTCCTCCTTCTCCTCTTCCTCCTCCGGCCGAGGCCGATGTTCATCCAGATTTGATGGTGCCGCCGATGGCTCCTTATGTCTAGGTACACCATTAAGGATCTTCTCGCTCAGCCAGGAAGAGAAAGTTTACTAGTGTTAGACCCCGACCGTCCAAAAAGCACTTTCTGGTACGTTTAATTTTTAAAAATATTTTTTTATTTTTAATAGCATTAAATATTTAATACTTTTCATTTGTTTTTGTTAAATTCAGGTTAGGTGTTGACAATTTTTTTTTTTTTTGGATACTAACATGTTTGTTTTTGTTTGTTTTCCTTTTTCTAAGTCAGTTGTTTTATTGAGTCAAAACTAGTCATGTAATATGAGCTTTTTTTGGAACTAATCATCTAACTAATCTCTTAGTGACCATTCTTTCAGCTATTGGTTGCAGATTGTACAACATGGAGAACACAAAAGTGAATTGATCTGCCAATAACATACATCTTGTGAGAGTGTCTAACGGATCCAAAATTGACTTCCCACATAATTTACTTGATTCTCTTGTCTTGGGTTTGATATACACGGGATTAGATTCTTCGTTAAGGTCTGAAAGATTAGCCTGTGGGTATGGTTTCACTCTCTCTTCTCAGCAATAAAAATGATGAAAAGAATAAGGGATAAAGGTCAAAAAGAGGTGAATCAGGTTCTTGGTGGTCAACACCTTTAGTGCTTGTGTCTCATGAAAGTATGTCCAATAAAATCAGTCGGTGAAAAATTAAGTGATACCCTACAAGTAGGGATAAATAGACTAAGGGGAAGTGAGAAAATAGAGAAGAAAAAAATAGAGTAAAATTGATTGAGTGATCAGAAGCATGAATGGGTAAGAATCTATGTGTCGTGGGATCAGTACTTTGTCGATGATATTACACCTTAAACCTTATTAGGAATGTGAGGTGATTTTAGAAATCTCTTATGAGTTGTGGGCTGAAATTGGTTAGATTTCTAAGTTGGGGTCAAATACATGGAAGTACCTTCTAAGATGGATACAAATTGATGTGGCTTACAACTGGTTAAGGTGAAAGTGATATTTTGAAGAATATGTGAGTTCCCATGTTTTCAAATGTTTCCCCAAACTATGAATTTTTGTTAGTCTTTATTTGAGGAAAATTAAAGTTCAAGTATGGGAGGATTAATATATCCTGGATTTTACTACTTATGTGTATATTTTAGTAGTTTTAGACCACCCGCAACAAGGGGTCCTTAGGGAGAATCCTTAAGGAAATATTAATTTTATAATCAAAAGGTCCCATGAATAGTTAAGGATTTTAAGAAAAAAAATCCTTATGTAAGGATTGATTCGGATGGATCCTTACACTATTCATGGGCTCCACTGCCCACGTGTCGGTCCACGATTGGTCAGATTTTTTTATTTTAAAGAAATAATCCGAAATACCCTTATATAATCTGAACTACCCTTTTTTCTTTTTTCCTAAGGATTTCCTAAGGATTCCTTGTCATGCTCTTATAGGCTTTTCAAAGTCTTCTATCTGTGTTTTCAGGGATTATAGTTTCTTGGATGCTTTTGGAGTCTACAATGAAATTTTAAGGGAAGTCATTTATGTTATTATTTCAATAAGCAAGCGTGCATAGCATATTAGGAGCGATCTATCTAGTTTCACTGAGGAAACATATCGATTGATTCCATGCCAAGAGTTGATCAAGAAGACATGGATCGGTTAATCCAAATTCAACACATAAATGGTTCCATCGATTCGTGCCATACAAGAAATGTGATCGATCAATCCGGAAATCTGAAAACGGATGCATGTACAAAATAAGACGGAATCAATTAATCCCACTACTGGATCGATCGATCTGATGCACACGAGCCTAGCTGATTTTTCCTTTTTTTTTGGGTTTTCCCATTTTCCAAAAGTGGTCCATTGTGTATAAATACCTCTTAGGAGAAAAATTAGAGGGGTAAGCTTTATTTTTCTGCAGATTTTTAGGTTTTATGGTTTAGGGGAAAAACGAGGTTTATTATGAACCTCAGTTGCTTCTCTTTCATCTAATTATTTTTTTATATTGATTTTTTTTATTTCTATGTCTGAGTATATCCACTATTAGGTTGAAGGGTTTCAATTGAATTGAATAGACTGAATGTTTAGGCATAATAAACTAAGGAATTTTCATAAGAGTTATTCACCTGAAGTGATATTTATGCTTGAACTGGTTTCCTCATTCAGTTCATTGATCTTAGGTTTATTAGATATAGCGAAAGTTGGTCTAATTTCTTGAAACAAATCCTTGTAAGAAAAGTGTCCTTAGGCGACGAAAGTTCATGTTTAGGCGTTATGTGAACCAATCATAATTTGTTCTTTATGTGTGTTTAACCTCCTCAATTCAAAGATAATTGGATCATTAGGTTGTTAATTAGAGCCAGGGCAGTGGAACGATTATAAAACTGTATTATGAGTTTAAGAATGGTTCTTCATTAATCATTGACAAAATACTTTTATTCATGATCTATTTTTCTGATGCCTATTTCGTTTCTTTTATGGTTTACATCGTTTTAATTTACTGCTTAATTAAGTTCAATTTGAAAACCAACAATGTGACTTTTAGCTTGATTCGAACTGAGAAATTACAGCGGACTTTAATGTGCGCTTATCGGTTATAACCCGAATGATCAGTGAGCAGTCATACTTTTCTGCAGCAACTAATAGATCAGGTGGATATCTATCCTGAGCTAGAAACATTATAGTCTTGTGAAAACTAGAATCCCTTCCAAGGGAATAGTGCATTTGACCAATATCCTTCATGTGAAACTATAATTGTCTATTAGGAAGTTTGTGTCCATTTGTCCATGTCTAGATGAACATTTCTTGTTTGTGGACAAAAAATTTACCATTTCCATCACAGAGTCCATTAATGACCATAGTCATATGAGATGCCCACGAGTCCATTAAAGACCATATAAGTGAGGTTAAAATTATAAAGCAAATCTTCTACAATTGGTTGACCAAAATACAAATAAACTTATTATAACTAGATCTTTTGGCCGCGCGTTAAATAAAATTTCCAATTTTTTATATAGAAAATAGATTTTATAATTAAACTTATACTTAAAAACAGAAGAAATTGAATGTTAAATTAAATATAGAAAAATAAAGATTAACAAAATTATTGTAGTTTATGCAAGTAAGAGTTTGATAAGTAATACTAATAATGGACAATTTGTTTTTACAAAATATAGTTTTTCTGTTTTTTTTTAAACAGAACCCTCATTTTATTTTTGGTATAAATAATTTACATAATAATTACTGTAGTATTTTAATCTGTAGTTTTATATTTTCTATCTTCAAAATGTTGTTAGAAAATAATCACTATTAAAATCTGAAAATTAAGTATAGAAAATGAGTTGACTTTTATTTAAATTTAAAATGATATTATGTAAATTTAAGATTGTATATATTTTTTTGTTATGAATAATGTTTATTTATTCTATTTATTTATAAACTGGATGATATTAATTTATCATTGTCATCAATGTTTTCAATAGCAAATCGAACATTTACTTGACATTGTAGTAACACCGGTCTCACTGGGTTGTAAATTTAATTTAATTTTAAGTTAAGTATCTATATATATATGTATAACTATAAAATTGTTTTTATAAGTCTTTTTATCATTGTATGAAGCTAAAATGATATGAAAATAAAATGAAAACTTCAAAAAATAATATAAAATATAATGAAAATATTTTTTTTTAAATAGATATTAAAAACAATACAGGTTTTTATGAAAGTTTTTTTTAAAAATTACATTTTTAACTTTAATTTGAATAAAAGTCAGCGTTTAATGTCAAACTGGACCATTGGATTTTAGCGAGTAACTGGTTCTTAAACCGAATTGGTTGGTTTTAGCACAACTCAAAATTGTTTAGAAGAGAGAGGGTCATGATCTAACCAGCCGGTTCTGTTTTTAAAATACTTCTTGTCACAGATCATCGCTTTTAATAACAAACAATAAAATAATTTAGTAGAGATATTTTTATTATGAAATTATGTCAAAAACCATATACATATTTAATTGAAGTTGTTATTATTGTTTAACCATTTAAAAAAAAAATTGCCATCTTAGTTTTTTTTTCTCAAGTTTCCAAAGACTATGCAATATGAACCAAATTTTATGCATGTAATAGATCAAAATACTTCTTTATAACAAAGACATAGAAATTTGTATGAGCACCATAATTATACATTTAAGAAAATATAGTCATTTGAACTTGAGAAAATTAATATTTTTTTGTTTAAAATGAAATGATAATGTAGTATATAAATTTCCATGGTTGAGCTTTTTGACTCAACTTGCATAATAGTCTATGTTTTGTTACCAACTTATGTATTTAAATAACTGGTTGAAATAATAATAAATAAATATTAGTCAATATTTTTTTATGTCCTATAATATTCGGTTTCTTTAGGTCTAATACCCAAGATGGTGTCCATCTCAACATCTAGCGCGGTGAATAGTTCTAAGGTTTCATGTATCACAAGTCTTCTTTATTTTCTCATATCTTCTATTTCCTCTAACTTCTTTCTTTTTCTGGTTATTTTTTTTAATTAAATAACATCAAATGTCTATCAGCACATGAAAATATCTTGTAATTCTTTTGTTAGTTCTCATTTGAAACTTTGAAATTTTTTTATGGAGTTGTTAAAGTTAACTCTTACTAATAGTTTCCTGCGAGTATTAATTTTTTATTTTATTCAAATTAATTTAAAAACATATCGCATATGGTTAATTAATATAAATTCTTAATCTTTATATATTTTAGGATAAATCTTCTTCACAAACATGAGTTTATTTTCCAATTGTCAATGTTTAATAATTTTATAAAAATACTTATTCATCATATTAATTAGTCCCACTAAATTTGCAACCTTCATTTATTTATAACAAACTAAGCTTTCATTTTTATTGCATGTTTTATTTCGTCCTTGTAATAAGGTATAAGCTTCCGCTTAGTTCATTTTTTCTTGATTTAGAACTTTATATTTGTATAATGTAAATTTTGCCATTATATTTCCAATATTTTTTCTTTATGTTTAATTATATTCGGTTTATAGTTATTATTGTCTTCAATCCTTTTCTTATCCATAGACATTCTTGTGGAACATTTATATTAATATTGATTATATATGTTTAAGAAATCATCTTTTTGTTACTTGAAATTTTAAATAATTTCCAAAAAAAATTCTAAATTTCAAATTTATTTATAGGGAAGTCCTTTTTTAAAAGAATTAACTTAGATATTAAACATCTAGTATATTGATTTTAACAATTTATAAGTTTTTTTCTGTTTGATAATTTTTTATGCTTAGTTTCCAAGCTTAAGTATAAATATCTTATATATTAAAACAGAGTCATTCTTTTTATCTACTGATACAAGTTGTCATTTAAATTTGGACTCTTTCTAGAATGTTACAAATAATATAAGTCATATAAATGATTGAACCGTATTACTTAAATTAAACCAACACAATTAATGTAAAGAAACGACCTTAATGTAAACTACCTTCAAAATACGGCAGATATCTATGTGTATACCGAAAACACATATTTTCTCCTACAAATATGGAATGTTTCAAAAGAATATATATCATCAAAATATGAAATATGGAAATCTACTAATTATAATTAATTTAAACCAGTGATTATTTATGGAATATAGTCTTCGGCTTACTTTTATTTTTTGAACAAATTATATAGTTTGGTTTTTGGGCTTAATATTAAGAAAAAACTCCAAAAACATTGAATAAACTTTTCACCTTAAAATATCAAAAAATCAATTATTATTTTCAGACCCAAAAGATATTTAATATTTTTAACAAAACAAAATTATCTATTATTAATCATTTATTTAAATCATGTACTTTAAAACATGTTAATATATTTTTTTATTTTAAATAACAATCACTTTGTTTTGATAAATTTCAATTGTAACTTTTAAATAATTTATTATTTTATTTTCTTAAATAATTTATTGATTAAAAAAATGTAAAGCAAAACCAAAAACCAAATCTAAAACCTAAAATCCAAAACCAAAAGCTGAAAACACATATTATATTTTTTTTGCTTTGTTTATTTACAATATAAACTATTTCAATTTTTTTATAATTTCTTTTCATCTTTTCAGTTTTAAATTTGATGTTCGATTATTTGAGATTTGTTTGTTGGTAATATCAGTTCAAACTAACTCAGCGGGTTTAAAAATTAAAAACCCAACCAAAAACTGAAAATGAAAAGTGGAAACTTAAAAACTAAAAACCAAAAATCAAAGTCTAAAAATAAAAAGTTAAACTAAAAACTAATGCAAAACAATCATCACCACAAATTTTGGTGAACTGATTGTATATCAAAATATTTTTTAGATTAAAACAAAACATAATTATATAAATTTTTAATCATAAAAAATTTCCGCGCTTTTAAGCGCGGGTCAAAATCTAGTATAGTTTTAGAAAAGGCTGCGTATTTTACTAATCCCTCTTTATATATTTCTCAACTGTGAAAATAGAAGAACGGTTATCTTGTGATCAATAATCATATAACTGTTGATTTTGTTGTTTTAGCATCAGCATTGCCAACATAAGTGTAAGCCAAAATTTCGTTTGCTTATGTAAATCTCCTAGCGTTGAAAAAGTCTTAGCAGTGGGGAGCTAAGAGGGATCAACACTAAACATAATCTCTTATGCTTTTGTGGACATTGTACCTCTTTCTTGTCCAGCCGCAGGAATTTTTCATGCTCTCTACACACCGACTGAAAAACAAACAGATTCTCAAATATGTTTTCATTGCTGAAAAAAAAACATAAACTCCTTTTACTTACAGATGCAGAGGCCAAAATGCCGAGTGCATGGCTAAGTTTGCAAAGATCATCTTGTTGTTCGAGAACTCTAGCTCTAGCCTGTTCATGTGCTTCTCTGGCAGATGGTATGATGATCTCTTGCAGCGCCTTATCCTCTTCACCACCTTTTACATCCTTAATCCTTGTAAGGTCCTCCCCTTATTTCTCTTCCTCTTTCTACATATATAAATTTCAAAACACATCAAACAGAGTTCTCTAACTTCCTCAAGCAAAGAATAACACAATACAATCAATGGTTTTAATATTAACACCAACAGTACTCTAATTATAAATGATATTATTTATTTGTGATTAACTATTTTTTATAATTTTAACAAATCAAAACTTAATAATCACAATTAATTTATTTAAAGTTGATAATTCACAGTTATAAACTAATAAAATATATTGAAAATGTAAAAAATATCTTTTTGAAACATTTTTTTTTCTCTAAAACATTGATAACTCTGAAAAAGAGGGAATATATATATCTTATAATATTAGCTATCTTTGACATGATATGCCACAACGTTTGATTGTGTGGTTTCTAGGTTTGTTACTTGAGTGAGGAGAAAAACTTGTATTGTTATGGCTTGTAATCGAATAAACCAAACCATTAAAAACCCATTCTAATATGTTTAGAAATTATACAAAATAACTTTTTATTAATGGATCATATGTATGAACATTTAATTTTAAGACTTGTTTTTTTAGTGCAGGGGTGTTTAATTTATTGGTGTCTTATAAACAAACAACTTTTCATGTTTTTTTATTCTAGTTTTAGCTTAATCTGAAAATCATAAACTCTGTCAATGATTTGTTAGTTTTATTTTTTAGTTATTTGGAGTTGATTAAGTAATAGAGAGTTCACGTTACACAGAGAATGATGATCTCATAGACGAGTTTTAAATCAAGGTCCTTATTCCAAACACTTTTTTTTAAACCAAAAATGGAAAGCCCGAAGGCATATATATTTGCATTTGACCCTGATTATAAACAAAGTGGTATATTTCAAGTTTCCTCTTAACACAGGCGTATTAGCTATGAGAATAAGAAAAAATAAAGTGACTACAGGAATGATAAACAAAGCTGCAGTACGTCTATGGAGAGTTAAGAACTTCGTAAGTCATTTCCTACTACATCATGGCAATAGCTGCCTAGGAAAAAAAAGATGAGTACAATAGTTTGAGACCAAAAGTAAGAAAGCTACAAAGGATCAAAAATTAGATTACATACCTCATTTGTTTCCTATCACCCGCTCAGTGATGTTACTAATGTGATCTTGAACATGAAGCTGATGCACATGAGTCAGCCGCGATTCCTGTCATATATCATCACCTTAAGTGTTTAAGAATTTTGTTTAAAAGAAACGTATTGTTAAATCAAGGAAGACAAACTTAATTGAAGCTTATTATGATGGGAAACTGGGATTAAGACAAACAATAGAAGCAATTTCAAAACCATTTAGAAAATAAACATGTTCTATGTTCACATGAGACTGATATATTAATTGTTCTTTTAGCTGGTTACAAAACGGAATTGTCAAGGGTACATGTGAGGATGTTCCATGCGTCCAGGACTATCATTATTCTCTAAAAGACCTACGTTTATGTTAAACCAAGTTATAGTTGAGGAGCTTACTATAGTAGGAAAATTGGAGGTTTTGGGATAGAAACCTCACTTGCCGTCTTTTCTTTTTGAGGTACCTGCAGGACATACCGAAGTGGGTGACTTCTTCATCTGTAGAAGGGAATATCAGCAATAATATATATTTGAATACATAGAGTGCAGCACCAAACCAAACAATATTGAGTTAAAAAAATAATTTTAAAGGATAGGTGTTTTGTTCGTGTACCTTGATTTTGCGCTTGAAATTTTGATTGCTCTTTTTGTTCCTGTGTACAGGGAACTTCACATGTTGATCCTTTCAGTTACAACTAACAATAATCCTATCCAATGGAGATTGAAAATAACATGTATGTCACCTTCATTAAAGGCTCGTCGCAAGATATCACTGTTAAAGAAGCTGGGAGTTGATCAACGACTAAGACAGCCTCTTCAAGAGCTTTGAATAGATCTCCTTCTCCTATCCCATATTGACACAAATCAAAGCAAGAGGAAGTAACAGTGTAAATCGAACCACCTTGAGATCCACCACAGAAACCTATTTAGCACATCAAAGACATAGAAACAAACATCTTGAAGTTGCAGAGATACACAAACCTGATTAGCAACAGCCTTGGACATCGTGGGGAATTCCTTCTTCAGGATGGACTTGTTGACAGAGATCTTAGGCTTGGTCTTGGTGGTGGCGAGGACAACACCTTGTTCCATCACATTTCTGTAACCCTGTTTGATATATTTTTCTTTATTTAGAAATGTATTATAACTAATAAACATGGTATATTAAATCAATATTCGTGGCTCACCTCATGGCCCAATCGGATCAGCTGGTAGTATTGAGCGATGACTTGACTCGAACCTGTGTTTAATCATGAAAATAATATCAACAAAAAATATATAGAAAAATGAAAGTACTATTTTAGATTATGAGCTACTAATAGTAACACTGGAGTGGTGATTAAGAAAATTTCAGAGATCAATATCAAAAGTACGTTACTTTTGGAGAAGTTGAGTGTGAAAGTGGGTTGGTCAGCACCAAGGTAGTTGATATGAAAGATGAGTTCATCAGGCAAATCCTCTTTGTTTCTCCAAACCACCCAGCCAATCCCTGCGTACACAAGTCCATACTTGTGACCACTCACATCTATACTCTTCACCTGTGGAAGTCTAAAGTCCCATTCCAGTTCCGGATACAAAAACGGTGCTATGAATCCTCCACTTGCTGCATCCACATGGATCGGTATATCCAATCTATCAAAAACATAAATATATTAGTTATACAGGATTATTTATTGTATAGTGTGTAATAATCCCTTGATATAATGAAGGCTATATAGTTACCCAGTTTCTTTTTTCTTCAGGACCAAGAGATCGTTCAAGAGTTTGATATCTTCAAATTCTCCATTGAGAGTGGAACCAAGAATGGCCGCAACACATATAGTGTTCTCAAAACCATCTCAACAGCTTGCTCCGGGTCCATCACATAGTATCCTTCTCTTAGTTTCACTTCCTTAAGCTCAACCTCAAAATACCTAGCAAATTTCTCCCAGCACACCTAATTTGATTCATTATTGTAAGAAATTTTGATCAAAAACACAAAAAAAAATATTATGATTATTAAGCTTGAAGAATCATTAATTACTTGAACATTGGCTCCAGTGACAATGTTGGGTTTATCGAAGGGTTTGTCTTCGGCTCTACGCTTGTACTGCCATATACGCTTAAAGGCCAAACCAGCCAACGTTATGGCCTCCGATGATCCGACAGTACCTACTCCGACGGCCATATCCGTCTCTCCCAACAGAGCGTTGAATAGATGTGCAACCATGTTCACACATCGGTTCTGTTTTCATCAATAGTACCAAAAAGAAGGATTAGGGAAAAAGAAGGTAACATGTCACCATATACTATTCTACATCACTAACTACTAATGATATATCAAAAACCTAAAAACAGCAATAAAAGTACATCATATATCACAATATCATCCGATATAGAAGTCTATTTAACCTCAATTTTAAAACGATGAACAAATCTATGAAACGATGAAGAAATCCTCTCTCAAAAAAAAATTGAGAGAGAGGATCTATAAGCTCACCGTGAAAATTAGGAGAGAGAGAGAGAGAGAGAGAGAGAGAGAGAGCTAGATTCCTGTTTCACGGTGACAATATGAATGGGAAATGGATCGGGATGAGAGGAGGCAGAGACGGGAAGGAGGGGATGAGAGGAGATCGAAAAAAATAGGTTTACGTCTCTCATAAACCCACTCAAACCAATAGATTTAGTGACGTGGACGAAAACTGTCTCTCTATTGGACGAATATTTCTGTCCACGTGGACAGGCTCATTTGGCTTTATTTGCTACTTTTATTCATAGTAGATACGAATATGCTACAATGGGTTGTTCAAATATTAAAAAAATCATAGATATGATAATTCATAAGTTTCAAAAGCTTGAAATTCAAAACATCATAAGTTATAACAACACAAAGCATCGTAACAGAAAAAAAAATCCATTACACATGCTTATCAAGCATCCTAACAAATTCAGTTACATCATATAAAATCCATCACAAATGTTTGTCAGAATTTGATTTTCAGTTTATTGAGAAAACTTATTTTGTGGTTTTGGGTGTGGGGAGGGTGGGGGGGAACGTATTTTGTCGTTTTCGCTGGAAACTAAGATTTTGCAGGAAATTATTTTTTACGGTATTCGTGAAATAACTCGTTTTGCAGAAAAGTCAATTTTTTTTTTATTTTGAAGAGAAAGCTTGATTTTACGATTTTTATGATTTTTTTTTAAAAAATTTCTGTTTTGGTAAAAAAACTGGATTTGACGAGAAAATTTGGTTTTACGGTTTTGGGGCGTAATTTTTTTTGTGGTTTTGTGGAAAAAATAAGATTTACAGTTATGACGGAAAATTGCGGTTTAGTGAGAAAACATGATTTTGTGATTTTTTGAGAATTTTATTTTACGGCTTTAGAAGAACTCGATTTTACGATATTGACGGGTAAAATCAGTTTTACAGTTTTAACGGGATATTAGTACCATGATATCTACGATATGGAAAACTAAATAATCTGTTTATATAATGATGAAAAATAAATAGAATATACAATAATTGATACCAAAATAAGATTAACAAATAATGGTTTCGTGTGGAGGCGATACACTCTTCCCTTAATTATTTAGTTGTCTGTAGTATGAAGGTGTTTACGCAATTAGAATCAAGTGACACTTCGACTATTCTGCATCACTTAGAATGGAAGCTAACGGCCCTCTTGTTGTGTTATACTCTCAGACACAAAATAAAAAAAAATACACTAGCATAACTATTGTAAGTGGGATAATTGTTTCTTCTCTTTCTTTTTGGATGTGACAGAAGAATGAGAAGAATATGGTTTGATTTTGTAGCCAAAAACTAATGAACATTTTCCATAAAAGGAAATAAATTTGGTTTTCATTGAGAATTGATTCTCTACTTAATGATATTATTATTTTTATGTTACAAAAATTAATCAATGTTTAAAGTTACAAAATTTAACTAAATGAGATAAGATATTTGTTGACTTGTCAACAATACTTTACAAATGAATTTGTGTAAAAGAAATTAATCTTTTAGATCGCACACACAATTGTCGATTCCCAAGCACGAACTTGAACTTTTTCCAACTATCTCATTTCTCACATTGTTTTTCTAAGTAAGACATTTCACAAATGTTATATTTTAAGCTTTACAAGCAACCCACTTGGATGTTCATTTCTCATTCAAACTAACTCTGATTTTACATGTAGATACACTACTTCATAGTTCCCAACATTCAGTTATTCAAATGAACGTTTTCATCTGGAAAGTACCAAAATGGTCTAAAACCATTTTGTCAAAAACGAGTTCTAACAATCCCCCACATGAATAGAAATGTGTTTAGACAATAGATAGTATACAATTCGGTAGACTTGAATTCCTAGACAAGACTCAACACGACTCAACAAGACTCAACTAAAGACTTTTGAAAGTATAAGCGAAACATCCACGCATGATGGGTTGGTAGAAATTTTTCAGCCTTGAACCTCATTGTTAATAGCTATCGGATTTACTCGGCCAGATTGTGAACATGATGTCTTGAACCACGTAGGATTTGATGTAAATATACACAATAGCTAAAACACAGTTTCATTCTCCCACTGAACTCTGAACTAGGTTCTCTATTGTGTTCATTTTGGCCGTGAACTTGTCTGGTTAATAATGAATTTCGAGAATATAACATTTTTTTCATTCTCTTAGAAACGGACACATTTCACACTCGCAAGGTGATTTTCAATTAGCTTTGTTTAAAGGACTATCATGTACTACTCCATTTATATCTCAAAGCTATTAACACATATCATTAAAGCAAATTCTTATACTCTAATCCTTAGATGTAGCACTGTTTAATCATCATAGAAACTGTTATAAACGGAAGTCTGACAGTGCTTTGACAGATTTAGTTTGACTTAGTTGTCTCATTAAACATATTTCATGGGATCTCCAGTCATTTAGGTAGATTTACCAACAAACCTCATCTTAATTCATATGCTTTAACCTTCCTTTTGATGATATACCATTTTGATCTTATGACACATTTTTAATATAAGGATCCTATGTTCTCATCACAATGAACATAAGCTCTTAACATTAGTCAAGATCAAATGTCTAATGCTTTTTGTCATCTTTTCAAGATACAATTAATCCTCGTACATAAAACTCAACGCATGACACTAGTTTGATAATTATCACTAAGTTTATTTGGCTTCTTGCCAACGACTTTATATGCTTGAATAATTTTTTTTTTTTTTGACAACGAAAGGCTGATCTATTACTCAGGCTTGAGGTGGCCTGGGAATCCAGACCGGAATAGATAAATAATTTGTTTATATAATGACAAATATAAATAAAATATACAATATTTGATATTGAAATATGATGAAAAGAGAATAGTTGCGTGTGGAAGCAAGGCAATCTTTCATTAATTCTTTAATTTCCCGTAGTGTGATGGTGTTTACGCAATCAGAATCTCAAGATACTACCACACTTCTCCTATTCTCCATCATTCAGAATAGAAGCTAATGACTCTCTTTTTGTGTTGTACTTTCAAACAGAAAATAAAATAAAAATACTAACATAATTGTTCTAAGTGGGAGAATTGTTTCTTCTTTTCGATTTTGGATGTGTCAAATTTCTTAGTTTCTAAAAAGAATATGGTTTGATTTTGTAGCCAAAAACTAAATGACCACTTTTCATAAAGGGAAAAAAAAATTTTCAGTGAGAATTCATTCTCTACCTAATGACATTTTTATTGTTATGTTACACAAATTAATTTTTTAAGTTACAAAATTTAACTAAATGAGATAGATATTTGTTGACTTGTCAAAAATACTTTACAAATGAATTTTGGTAAAAGAAATTAATCTTTTAGATCTTAAGCCCATTTGTCGATTTTCCGAGCCCAGACTTGAACTCTATCTAATTATCTCATTTAAGACTTTATTTTCCGAAGTAGGACATTTCACAAGTGTTATTCTTTAAGCTTTACAAGAAATTCACTTGGATGTTGATTTTTCATTAAAACTAACTCCGATTTTTACATGTAGATACACTACTTCGTAATGCCCAACATGCAGTTATTCCAACAAACGTTTTCGTCTGGAAACTTACCAAATATGGTCTAAAACCATTTTATCAAAATCAAGTTCCAACCATTTCTTCTTTGTGAGCTTGATTTTTATTGTGTTAACTATAGTTAGAAAGGGAGGATTATAAGGTTGTATGGCTCTACAGTCCGTCCCTCTGATACCATAATTTTTTTTACATAAGATAAGAAATAAAGAAGACAAAGCTAAAGTGTTAAGGGTAAAAAAAATAAAAAACCCTAAAGCTCTGCGGCGACAGGAATGGTGACGGCGGCAATCAAGTCCATATGGCTCCAGATCTGATCATTCTCCCTTCTGGATTTGCTCATTTACACATAACAACACGATCTTTGTCGGTTGTTTGTGCCTCTGGATCATAGAAATTCTTCGTCGGAGTTATCTCTCGTACTTATCACGGAACGCCTTCTCAATCTCGGTCTCTAATGGTGTGATCTTTCACATTAAAAAAAACGATCATTGCCGTTTGTCTGGGACTGAAGTTCATCACGGTTACTGGTTTGTGCGATTGGCGGCCTTAAAAACGATCATTGTCGTTATCGAGTTTTCTGATACACAGTTTTGTAGAAGATGGATTGCCGTACCGCTCAAGCAACATCAATTTGCACGTTTTTTGTATCTGATTTAAATTGTTTTTTCACTCTTCGGTGATCTTTTGCTTCCCTATTCGACGAGCTACCATCATTCTCCTCTGCTTCCTTTGAACTCTGTTTTCTCTCCTTGAAAAACAGAGTACAACAGAGGACGGCTTCTTGCGGCCTCTCTGTCCTGTACTGGATTCACGATGAAACCACAGGGTAGTGGTGGAGGTAATTGGAATGATACGAAGGGAAAGGGAATTCTGGTCAATGATGAGGAGGAGCCATTCCGTCTTCTCGATGAGGAGGGCTCTAATGTGCTCCAGGATTTCAAACTCTCACTGATTGGAAAGATTTTGAACCCAAGGAAGCAAAATGTTGAACGTTTAATCAACTACATGCCAGGAAAGTGGGGTATGCAAGATCGGATTACGGCGAACGATTTGGGGAATGGAAAATTCTTACTGAATTTTACATCTGAGGAGGATATTAAGGAAGTACTTCGTCAAGGCCCCTTTCATTTTAATTTCTGTATGTTCGTTCTGGTGAGGTGGGAGCCTATTGTCCACGATGATTACCCTTGGATAATTCCCTTTTGGGTTACCATTACGGGGGTGCCTTTGCACTTGTGGACGATTAAAAATCTCCGAGGCCTCGGGGAGACATTGGGACATGTTGATACTCTTGAGCTTGAGGAAGGGAGAATGTTGATCGACATAGATACTCGCAAGCCGTTAAAATTCACGAGAATGGCAACGAACTCAGAAGGTGATGCTGTTACTATCAAGATTGAATACGATCTTCTTTTCAAGCACTGCACTACTTGCGGATTCTTAACTCATGAGAAGGAACAATTCCCTTTAAAACAAGTGAGCAATGATGAAAGGTCTGCAAACATTGAGCGTACTTTGTTTTCACAAGCTGAGAGTGGACATCATGGTGTTCAGAACAAACATGACCTTCGTCTAAAGCTTAATAGCTCAGCCAATACAAGGATTTCTGCGAAGCATACTACCTCCCGAGAGCTAGATATGAACGATAGCAATAGAGGAGGACCCATACGCCATCTTGTATCGGGTGATCAAAAACCAGTTGCGAAGCCTTATGCTCGCAAGGCTAGTGGTTCAGGCGGTCGTCCTTACGCTGAGGTTCAGAGACCTGAGAGCAGGTATGAGAAACACCAGGAGAGGGTGATGCGTCGGAGGTATGAGAAATCAACAAACTTTAATACACAGCGACCATATGCAAGGAAGGATGAGCGTCAATGGAGAGCGAAGTCTCCTTCTTCGCATCGACAGCAGGGGCCTGACCCGGTCTTTCATCGTGGTTATGTGACGCATAGGCTCAAGGATCATGCAGCAAGGACATCTAACATTGATGAAGAAGTGGAGGCGAGACAAGAAGGTACAGATAAGGAGGTCCTGCATAACCTATCAGTTCTTACTCTGCAGGATGGTCCTGCTGCAGGTTCTCTTAACAGAGATAGGTCTGCGAGTAGACACTGTCATAAGGACCTGTTGCCGGAAGAGAGCAGGAGCTCCCAGTCCTCTAGCAATGACTATAGGCTGAGTCAAGTGCGTCGTGATAAGTCAGCGATGAGGATGATTGGAAGTGCGAGCAATAAAGAACGCCAACATGGTTCTTATGACCGGTTTGCAAACAGCGGTGATGATGTCACAGAAAAGAATTCAGTGCGACACCAAAGCCATACTGATTATGCAAAGGAGGCTGGCGCATCAAAGAAATTTGATGGGGAGAAAGGGTTTCGTAGGAAGGCTGAAGCAATGGCTCATCCGGTCATCATCCCGGCGATCCAAGAACGGAAGAAGCTAGCAAGCAAGATTACTTCCCCGGATATGCAGGCCAATGTTACGCTTCGTGATAGAGGTGTGGTGCGTTCTTTGACGTATCCCATGCAGGCTGTTGACATGGAAAATGATGATCCAGGAGTTATTGCTGCTCTGACAGACATGGAATTACCTTTAAACAAAGATGTGGAAGGTTTGGATGAGGAGGATGATCTTTTTGATGAGGAGTTAATGGAGATGGAAATTTCAAAGGAGAGGCAAAGTACACATCATAAAGAGACTGCTAGGAGCTCAGGAAGGGTAAAGGTTACAAGAAGTGGAAACAGAAAAACTCCAAAGAAAAAAGATGTTCTACGCAGGGGGTCCCCGCGGCTGAGAGTCCTAAGCTCTTCTGGCCATAGGCAGTCTGGCGATAAGGGCAACACTCGAAGTTCCAGTCATAAAGCTCGAATGGATAGTTTAAAGTTTCACAAAGAGGATGGTTCGATGGGGTCCAAAAACCCATCCAATCTTCATCCATGAGGACAATCAGTTGGAACTGTCGAGGGATCAGAAACGACCTTACAGTTCGACGCCTTACGGAGATGTGTCAGAAGCATCGCCCAGGACTAGTGTTTCTTTCTGAAACGAAGAACATGAGGCTGCTGTTGCAAGACATTCAGGCCGACTTAGGATTTGATCATTTGTATACTGTTGAGCCACTTGGTCTCAGCGGAGGTTTAGCGTTGTTTTTTATGGATGAATTTCAAGTTAATGTTTTATTTTCTAATAACAGAATGATTGACATTGAGGCAGTCATTGATGGAATAAAAGTCTATATGACGTTTGTTTATGGGGATCCTGTATTAGAACGAAGAGATTTAGTTTGGGAACGTCTTACGCGTTTCTCAACGACAAGGAATGGACCATGGTTTATGATAGGTGACTTTAATGAAATTACCTGTCATGAGGAGAAGGAAGGAGGCAGACGACGCACTGATACCTCATTTTTACCTTTCAAACAAATGTTGAGTGATTGTGGTATGCTGGAATTCCCTTTCACAGGGAACATGCTTTCATGGGTAGGAAAACGAGAAGGGAATGCTACCGTTAGATGTCGTCTTGATAGAGCGGTTGGAAATGAGAACTGGCACGAGAAATTCCCTCATTCTAAAGTGCAATATATGAGGCTCTGGGGATCGGATCATCGTCCGATCTTGGCTGATATTCTGAAAAAAAAGCCGCGACGTTCAAAAAACTTTAAATTTGATAAAAGATGGCTGGATAACGAGGAGCTCAGGCAAATAATTCTTGAAGGGTGGAAGTCACCTGATCTTCCACCCGGGGCGAGTATCATGGACCATATTGCAAGTTGTAGGCGAGCCCTATGCGAATGGAAAAGGCAACTTAATCTGAACTCAGAGAAAAGTATAGAGGAGTTGAAGGAAAAGGTTGATCGTTTATCCTCGAATGATGACGCCACTACAGAAGAGATTGCAGCGGCCTTAAAAGAACTTTCTGACGCTCTTAAGGCGGAGGAGATGTTCTGGAAGCAAAAATGCAGGGTATTTTGGTTGAGGGAAGGTGATAGGAATACTAAATTTTTCCACGCCATTACAAAGCAGAGGAGAGCAAGGAATAGGATTACACAATTGCTGGATGAAGATGGGAATGTTGTGGAGGATGAGGAAGGACTGGTAGCCATTGCTACGAGTTATTTTAGACACATTTTCCAATCATCAAATCCGGAGGCAATAGAGGAGGCATTTTCTGAAGTATCAACGACAATTACAGTATCGGATAATGAGACTTTAACAGCTCCGGTCACTGAATGGGAGGTTAAAGTGGCTCTCTTCGCGATGCACCCAGAGAAAACCCCGGGACCAGATGGAATGACGGCGCTTTTTTATCAGAAATTCTGGGATGTTGTTAAGGATGATTTAACTCTTATGGTTAATCAATTCTTATTTGAAGGGACAGTGCCGATTGGGTTAAATGACACCAATATATGCCTCATTCCAAAAGTGGATAAGCCAAATCAGATGAGCCAGTTACGCCCTATAAGCTTGTGCAACGTTAGCTACAAGATTATCTCTAAGGTCTTATGCCAGAGATTGAAAAAATTTCTACCAGACAGAATCTCAGAGACCCAGTCAGCCTTTGTTGCTGGGAGACAGATATCTGACAACATAATGATAGCCCAAGAGTTGTTTCACGCCCTTAGAACAAAACCTAGTGGCCGAAATAAGAGGATGGCTATTAAGACAGACATGAGCAAGGCATATGATAGGATGGAGTGGTCCTTCATTGAAGCCATCATGAGGAAAATGGGTTTTTCTGACATCTGGATATCTATGATAATGAGATGCGTCACATCAGTAAAGTATAAGGTACTCATGAATGGGCAGCCAAGAGGGAATATAGTCCCGGAGAGAGGTCTAAGACAGGGAGATCCTTTGTCCCCTTTCATTTTTATTCTGTGCACGGAAGCGCTCGTTAGCCTTCTAAATCACGCAGAGAGTCAAGGAAAGATAACAGGGATNTCTGGATATCTATGATAATGAGATGCGTCACATCAGTAAAGTATAAGGTACTCATGAATGGGCAGCCAAGAGGGAATATAGTCCCGGAGAGAGGTCTAAGACAGGGAGATCCTTTGTCCCCTTTCATTTTTATTCTGTGCACGGAAGCGCTCGTTAGCCTTCTAAATCACGCAGAGAGTCAAGGAAAGATAACAGGGATGCGCATCACGCGTGTGTGTCCCTCGGTATCCCATCTTCTCTTTGCTGATGATAGTCTGTTTTTTTGTAAGGCGTAGCCCCGTGAATGTGAAGAAGTAATGAAAGTGGTCAAGGTATATGGTCAAGCTTCAGGACAATGTATTAATTTTGATAAGTCTTCTTTACTCTTTGGTAAGAGGATTGGTCAAGATACAAGACAAGAGATCAAAGACACGATTGGGATCCAAAATGAAGGCGGAATGGGAACCTATTTAGGTATACCAGAGGATATCAGTGGATCCAAATGCAAGCTTTTTGCGTTTTTAAAGGATTAGTTGCGACGTCGAGTGAATGGATGGACTGGCAGATGGATTTCTAAAGGCGGGAAAGAAGTTATGATAAAATCAATCCTGCTAGCTCTACCCACATATGTAATATCCTGCTTTCTTCTCCCATTAGAGATTTGTGAGAATCTAGCTAGTGCCATTGCACAGTTTTGGTGGAGCTCAAATCCGCCAAAGAGGGGTATTCACTGGTCGACATGGGATAAGCTATGCTTACCAAAAGAAGAAGGCGGAATTGGCTTTAGGTTGATTCATGAGTTTAACTTTGCGTTACTTGCAAAGCAACTATGGAGACTGGTGCAGAACCCGGATTCTCTGGTAGCTCGCGTTATGAGAGGCAGATATTACAGATTGACTTCGCCCTTGCGTCAAATTAATGCTAGTAGCCCATCTTACGTGTGGACAAGCATAACGGCTGGCAGAGAGTTGTTATTATTAGGAGTCCGACAAAAAGTCCACTCAGGATATGAGGTTAAAGTCTGGGAAGATCCTTGGATTCCTACTGTACCCGCAAGACCTGCTACTCCTTTGGCACCGGTTCTGCATCCAAATATGCGAGTGAGTGATTTGATTGATCAAACAACGAAGTGCTGGGATGATAAGAGACTTCACGATTATGTGGCGGCAGAGGATATTACATTCAATTAAAGTATGGCCATTAGTTCAACACATCGTCGGGACAAGTACTGTTGGAGCTATACGAAGACTGGACAGTATACAGTCAAATCTGGATATTGGGTAGCGCGAAATATTTTGTGGAAGGAAGAAGAACCTGAAGTATGTGAACCCAGTATCACAAAGCTCCAAGCATATGCTTGGAAGGTCAGGGATCCTCAAAAGATTTGTCATCTTATGTGGCAATTGATTACGGGACATGTAGCTGTCACGAGCATCCTAAACTACAGACATATGAGATGTGACAAGCATTGTCCTCGATGTGGGGAGCCTGAGGAGACGATCAATCATGCAATATTTGAATGCCCTCCTGCAGTACAAGTTTGTGCACTATCATCTACGCCAACCAATCCTGTTCTGTTTCCAGGACTGAGCACGTACGCAAATATGGATTATCTTTTCTGGAGGAAGAATGCGATAATGGAACCAGAATTGGACAGGGATCCTTATCCTTGGCTAATCTGGTACATCTGGAAGGCTAGGAATGATAAACTTTTCAGAGGCATTGATAGGGATCCCTTGGAGTTAGCGCGCTATGCAGAGAGTGAATGTCAAGCTTGGTTCGAAGCCAATGAGAAGGAAATTCCGGTCTCCATTGGGAATGGAGGAGAAGACGACCAGGACTTAAACCTGGGTAATATATGCATGGTGGATGGCTCTTGGACCTCTACGAATGATTTCAGTGGCTGTGGATGGGTGCTAAATGACGAGTTCGGAAATGGCAAATTATTGGGATTGCGTAATTTTGATCGAGTGGAGTCGGCGTTGCATTCAGAGTTGGAGGCACTGCGGTGGGCAATGGNGTAATATATGCATGGTGGATGGCTCTTGGACCTCTACGAATGATTTCAGTGGCTGTGGATGGGTGCTAAATGACGAGTTCGGAAATGGCAAATTATTGGGATTGCGTAATTTTGATCGAGTGGAGTCGGCGTTGCATTCAGAGTTGGAGGCACTGCGGTGGGCAATGGAGAATATGCTTCAACATTCGCCATGTCAGAGCTTTGGAACTGATTGCAAGGAGATGATCGAGATGCTCCGGAACCCTCATGCCTGGCCTAACTTCTCAACTGAGCTGGAGAGATTGGAGACGCTGAAGATCTGCTTCCCTGATTTCAAGATCTTTTATGTTCCTAGATTACAGAACAGTGTTTCTGATTCTTTAGCTAAGACAGCTAGGGCCTTTTACCGTAAGCTTGTTTTCGTTGGTTGTTCTATTCCGGTCTGGATTCCCAGACCACCTCATGTTGCTTGAGTAATAGATCAGCCGTTTGATGTCAAAAAAAGAAGACAAAGCTTAAGCTTTATTGAATTTCATTCATTCTGCAACTCCATTTTCCATTTCCTATTCTTTTCTCAAAATTCAGCTATCTGATTTTGTCGGAAAGCCTTTATTGACGCATTCAAACTTTGCTTTGGATTCGCTTTCATCTTTTTATGAAGACCTAACTATCTTAGCATTGTTTGCTTATGTAATTTATTATTACTAGATCTTTTCTCCGCGCTATGAGCGGAATATATATCTTTTGAATCTATTTTTTAATTAATTTCCTCTATTTAAAGATGTATAATTTTGGCTTTAATTAATCTTATGTTAACGAAAAAAAGAAAATCCTATTATATATATAATAATTTATTGATTATATATTAAAAATTTATTATATATATATATATATATTTTCCTATTTTTTAATCTTATGTTAGTGAAAAAAAGAAAATCCTATTAAATATATTAAAATTTATTTATTATATATTAAAATTTTACTACATTTCATTGTTTAATAAAATTTTTGACATATTTAATTAGATATTCTCAGTTTCTCTAAAAAAAATTAGTTTTGTGTATAAAATGTTTGAAAATATTTAAATATAAGTTTGGATTAAAAATGTTTAGTCAGCAATTTTTTTTTCAATTTAAATTTTAAAGATTGTAACTAATTTTTTTTTATATATTTTAGTATTTGCTGGTTTTTGGTTTATGGTAAAAATTAAAACTGACCCTTTTGTAATGTTTTAGTTTATTAAGTATATTTGAATTACGAAAATAAATAAAAATAGAATTATTTAAATTAAAAACTAAAGTTACAGACATGTAAATAATGATACTATTTATCACTAAGTTTGTTTCTCTATTTAAAATAAATAAAATCTTGAATACTGTAGTTTTACAAATAAGATTTAAAATTTATTAAAACAATGAATTGAACTGCGTTGAGGAGTTGTTTATTATTAAAAACCGATTGATTTAAATTTAAAATGTATAATTGGTTATTAAAATTTTTAAACAACTATATGTTACACTAATACAATGGATTTAAATAATAAATCAGTGTAATATTACAGATTAATTATAAAATAACTATATTATAATAACTGAGTGATATATTATATAATAATTTTCTATTATTTAATTAGACATATAATTTTAGATATATTAGATCTAGCCGATTTAACTGTTTTTGGTATAAACAAATCAGTTTGGTTATCAATTAGCTATACTGGATTACATCTATTTCGTTGACTTCAACTATAATATTATGTTCAAAATATACTAAAATTTTGATTAATCTTCCTATGCGCATTTAAGTTGTTTCCTATTTGTTTTTTAGATATGCAAATATATTTTAAGTACTTAAATTTATAATTTATAATTTATAAATATATGAATTATGTTATTATACTTTGATTTATGTGTATGAATTTAATTTTGTTTTGAATAGTATTATTTATATCATATATTATATATATATGTAAGTTTATAATATATTTTATGTTTGTATCACATAATTTAAAATTATTAATAGTTTACTTTTCTATAGATAAATTATTTTTTTAAATTTAATTATTATTAATATCCTCAAGCATTATAAGGGGATGTTTGTAACATCTATTATACACTCAAGCATTGCGAAGAAATATTTTGACTATACAACTAATCACATTCCTAAAATCTAGGAAAAATATTATTATTATTATCTGGTCATAAATTTTGGATAACTCTTCTTTGATCAAAATGTTATTTTTAATTCTTATTATCTGTTGTTAATTTTTAAATATGCATTGAAAATATTTTTCATCATACTTATTAACTCTAAATATCTGCATCCAGAATTTTATTGATAAATCATATACTGTAAATAACTAAATATATTAAATTTAATATTCTAGCAATGTGTAGTTTTAGAAGGGAAATTATATGTATTTTAACTAACTTAAAGACTGTGTTAATTGTTTACTGATTAGTACTCATAACTATCCTTTTTAAATGTCCTTTGTTTAAGATTATTTGTTGGAAAAAATAGTAAAGTACATATCTGCAATCAGTAATAAGCTTGTAAATTGTAATTCTACAATCCGTCCTTTCACAGCAAATTATGAATCCAAACCGTGGGTAATCCTTTAGCTAACAGCATTAGGTACTTGTAGCTTACCTGACTTTCTAAAATATAAAATTTGCACATATATTAATAAAAATTAAACACATATTTCGATTTATTATCTTTTGTTACTTTTATTTGCTTCCCAATAAAATCAAGCCACTCGTTTTTCATATTTGATTTATGTTTCAATTTTCAAGTGAAATGCATTAATTAAAAACAGAACATCAATCTTTTGTATGCATTATGCAAGTAAAAAAGTTTTTTCAAAATAAATTATTTGTATAGAGAGAAACTACAATAGAAGGTTTTATGTATTTAGGTTGATACGCATAATTAATTATTGTTAAAAAAATATTATGTGTATCAACCTAAATACATAAAAGCTTTTAAAACTCATTATACAAATAATTGAAATGCATTAATTAAAAATATTATGTACACAAGAAACAACTTTCTTCTAGTTCCTAATATTATGATACACTTAATATTTTTCTTCTTTTTAATTAGAACGAAAAAGGAGAGGATGGTATCGGTAAATAACTTAGAATATCTATTTAGTAAATAAACTAAATTTTATATTACTTTAGGTTTATAACTAATTCTAAATCTAATATAAAGATAAGAAAATTTCAAAAAATGATAAACTAATTGATGTTTAGTTTGAGTTTTTGTATTACTATTATATATAATTGATAAGTAGATTGTACTTTGATCAACTTAACCTTTGGTAAAAGTTTTTTTTTTTCATTCTTCCTCTAAATTTTACATTTTCATATGCTTAACACATAAGCTAACTATGAAATGAATCAGTATTATAGCACAAAATCCTTGCTAAAACCTCAGTTTTGCAGTAGAAGCAACAACCCCAAGCCAAGAAAACAAAATTAGAAGTTTGACAAAGCAATAGCTAGACAATGAAACTAAAAAAGCTTCATATCATCACATATAAGTAATGCAAGTCTACAACATTTTTTATCTATACCATAAGCAGCCACACAAGTAAGAGTAGATTTCTAGCTCGTCTGTGTGAAACCTGCAATGCCAAAAACCAAGGACAAAGTTTGTCATCAACCAGCTTGAACGTTTATCCCATCTGCAGTGAAGGGAAGAAATATTTCAGGACCTGGAAATAGACAATGCAACAATCAAGAAGTTTTAGGAAGGATTCTGAAACAATCATTTACAGAATTTTTTCACAAGTGAGTGCACATAAAAAAAGGAATAATAAGTTATGTTACAACAGGCCAAGTGTCTGTAATGAATTCAACGATGTCAGAAATTATCTCCTTCATTAATTTGCACCATTACAGTTGGCAGCTGAAACATAGATAACATTAACCATAAGAGGAAGAAAAACGAAACAAAACAGATTGGTGCTGATGCGGTGAGCGTTCCAAAGCTGTATATTAAGAGGAAGATTTCTACTACTCTCTTGGCCCCAAATTCTGAAATGCAAGAATCAAAAGGTATGAAATCTAACGTAGGTACAAACTCTACAAACCATAAGCACATAATGTATTATGCATAATTAGTTTTATAATACGCATAGGGCATACCTAGACAACTGCTGCTCCAACTTCATCCGAAGGATTTTAGAACTTGTAATCCGGGTTGTCACGAAGGCTGAGTTTTGACAGGAAAAGGCAGTAAGAATCCCAGTCAGTTCGTCTTAGATATTTCAGTAGCTTCTTCCATTTCTGAACCATAGCAAAAAGTCCCTTCCGTGAATGCTTGTCCTGCGGTTATACAGCCACAAGGTATATAGCATTAGGTGTACATAACAATATCGAAATAAACTTGGAGTTTTACCTTTTTGTGCAGAGAAGACGATAGATGCTTAATTTTAGTAGTGAGCTGAGCAACTACAAACGAGAAACAAAAGACAATATAACCAAAAGCCATCTTAGGAAATGTGATCCTTTTGATAGCTTATAAAAAAGCCAACACAGATCAGATCCATTCGCCTTATACATATAATTTACCTTGCACACGTGCAGAACCACAATCTGATTCCGACATCTTGAAATCTTCCCTGATTTTCGTGAGCTCAATTTTCATCTTCTTTGCAGAGGGATTATTATCTATGTGGAAGTACTTCATTGATGAGGCAACATAAAAACAGATCAATATCCACAATTTATCTAATGGTCGCAACAGATCAGCAGAGCATTGTACAAAACCATCATAACCAAAGAAAAAAAAAACAGAGAACCAAATAAGCCTTTAATTTCGAACTACTTAGATTGACACGATTTCACAAAGGTGATAAACTTGCGCTTGTAACACACAAGATTTTCAGTAACAACTTCTTGCCTCTCCTCTATAGGATTGAAGCATGAGTAGTCACCTCCAGTGGAGCCCAAGTTGTAAAGAGAAGAGCAAATAAGAGAGCTGGGATGATGTATAAAGCAAACACGATCCATGCCATGTTTCTTGTGGTATGTTATCTTCACTTGTCCTATGTTTTAACAAACTATTGTCAAAAGAAGAAATTAAAAACTGAAACTTTAACTAATCTATGAAACTAACAAAAACTCAAAAACTTAAAACTTTTGGCGAAGAAAAGAAATAAACTGACATATGAAACTGAACTTCATTTAATGAAGACAAACACGAAACATGAAAACAGACAAATAACAACAAACCTTTTCAAGATATTTCTCTCTATGTCTCTCAGAAAAACCTTAACGATTTGAGTTCAGTGTGTGGTTTCCCAAACTCTCAAATCCATATCTGCATCACAATAGGGCGAAAACACTAATAAATCAAGCCATTACCAACAACAAATATATATAGCTTCTGAGAAAAATGAAAACACCATATTAGCAAACCAATAAGAGAGATTTTCAAAAAGAAAACTATTGCAAAATATGCATTTCAAGTTTTCCGACTATTTGATTATATTACCCAAAATTACATTGCTTTACAGTATAGATGTATCAATAGCTCAACAGCCAGTTATGATTTCTAGAGGCAACACCCCAAACACAACCACATTGGTCTTCATTAGCTATTCCATTCACAAAGAACTCGAAGCTAGATAACTGCAAAAATAACGAAGGTTACAATACACAAACAAAAAAAGGCAAATCTATGTCTCAAAATAAACCTCTCGCTTCTCTAGGTTAAAAAAAATTAAGAAAAAAAAGCACCTCTTTTTTCCTCTTCACCAGATAAATAGGCCATCTGGCAGAGATAAATAGGCCTTGTTCATCTCTGTACCCTCTTCACCAGAAAGGGTGGAGTTCAGTTGAAATTGTTTCCGTAATCAGATCCGGTGGTTCTGGAGCGTGCTTGGCGAAGAGGTAGATAATTTTATGATAAATGGATCTGGGGAGAAGAGGGTTATAAAGAAATTAAGAGGGAAATGATGAAAATAAGCCATAAATGGAGGCTTGATTACACATAGGTGAATCGTTTGTCGTTTGATCGACAATCCTGGAAACCGAAGAACAACAGACGAAAAGATCTGGAGTCGTCTTACGTTTCTAGGTTTTCCTTTTCTTTGGGCTAAACAGACCAAAAAAATTCAAGTTAACGGTTCAAAAAAATTATCAGAATCCCAATACGAAAATGGTCTGTGACATGGCCGAAAGAAAGAATCTTAGTGGTTGATTTTAATATTTGACGTGGCATAGCTCACAAGGCTTTATTAAGAGCTTTTAATAGTGTAAGATAATTAAAGAGGATGGTCAGTTCCCTCTAGTTGTATCCAAAAACATTGAAGTTAATGAAATCAAGTTGTTTTTAAAAAAAAAGACGTTGCAAGATTAATTTGAATTCTGGCCAGTACTGGATGCAAGGTTGGGCTTTACTTACTCACGTTACAACTTCTATTTTCCCTTTTGTTCCTTTGTCAATACACTTCCATTCGACATTTACAAAATATTCTTTTCTTTGTGCTCAACATAATCTACATCAAGAGAAATTTGGTAAAGAAAAATGGATAATGTAATTCCTATTCAAATATACTGTCCCAATCCGAACTAATTTTGGTATTCTTATAAGTGAAGTCAAGTTTATCATTTGAGGTTCCTACCGATGATTTAACTATCTAGATCTTAAAAATCCGTTTAACATTAGAAAAAATATTTTATTGAATAAAAATTTTGAAGAAGATTTTAGCAAAATATTAAAAAAGAAAAAGAAAGTGTAGAAAGATATAATCATAACCGTGCCTATTTGGTTACAAATAAACAATGGCTTAGGGCACCAATTTTTTTTTGGTACCGGTTAGGGCATCAATTTGATTTCAGACAAAAATTAGAAGCATCTTTTTTTAAAAAAAAAAAAAAAAGCTAGAAGCATGTTTACATATATATTTTTCGTATGGTGTACGTACATCAATTTTTCTTCTTACAAAACAATCTTTCTTTATCTATATATATTCAGACACTTTATATTTAAATTTCACTGCACTGAGTTATATTTTCATCAGCTTTTTATTTGATAGTTAATAGTTATTCCATTTGTTACTTCTTAAAAAGTGTACACGATATAAAATTTAATATAAATTACCGCATTATGTATCATATGTGTATATATATTTTTTTTTAGAATATTTCTAAACATTTTAATTTGTGCAATTTTTTTATTAATTTTTTTCTTTCAGTTTTGTAGTTTATTTGTTAGAAAATATTTAAACATTCTAAACATTTAACTAATTTTTTATTTTGCTTAGGACAACAAGAACTATTCGCACGGCTCTGGATATAATGCATTTGAGCGGATTATAAAAGTTATCTTCTCTATGTCTATGTCTTCCTTTAGGCGGTGTTATTGGTTAGTAGATTTAAAATGAATTCATAGTGTTATTTAATGATTGATTTTAAATTTTTAATCAAAATCAAGTGTTATTGGTTATTGTATTTAAAATATTTTATTAAAGATTTTTGAAATCTAATGTTTTTAGTTCTTTTATTTACAATCTCTTCAATAAAAGAATTTAAAATCTATTGTTATTTAGTTTAAGATTTAAATACAAGATTTTTGAAATCTAATGTTTTTAGTTCTTGTGTTGTTCATGTTTGATAAAGGATTTCAATTCCTTTGACTTGAAATATGTCCAATGGATTTGGATACAACTTTCAGAGTAAAATATACGACTTCAAATCCAATGTATTGCCTCATGATTCTATAAACAGTTTCAGTTAAAACCAAGACTCAAATGAAAAAAAAAAACATGACGTGATGAAAATCACTCATGTAGTTGCAACTTGCAACATTTCTCACTTTTAAAGGCTGTGTCTCTCATTTTGTTTATATATCAGCGTCTGGCATTTTTATCTCTATCCGTCTTTTGACCAAACCCAGATTTCTTTACATCAATCAAGTTAGGATTTTCTTTTTTACCAGTACATCGAATATGATATTATATTTTTCACAGCTCATAATAATAAATGGAAAATATTGTTTTCATTGTGTATCAATGGTGATCTTATGATAATATTTTTTTTTCTTGAAGATACATACAAAAAGGTGATCTAAGAAAATAATGTATGAAGGCTTTATTTTTTCATAATAATTTTAATGTGACTTAATTTAATTTTGTAATTTTAAAACTTTGTAATTACAATTCAATTTAGAATCCTTAAAAGAAAATTTAAAATTATGTTAATAGAAATCAAATCATATTATGTTGAATTTATATATACATTCACAGATATTTAAAATATCAAAAACAAATCATATATTTTTAGATAGTAAAATAAATATATAATTTTAATCTACTTTATTTTAAATCCAATAGAGTTTATTTCAACTTATATAACCAATAACCACCTTTAAGACCATGATTAACCCCAGTCTTTTAACTGGAGTTCTTAGCTTTAGTTAAGAGACGGTTCTTAATTTTTCTTAAATTTTAATTAAGAAAAGCTAATAACCGTCTCTTAGCCGATAAATGTAACCAAAAACAAATTGTCAAATCATTAGTTAAGAACCCCGGCTAAAAGAACGTGATTAATCATGCCCTTAGAGAGAGTGGAGGGAAAGAACGAATGGAGAAGCCGAACCTTGCTTTTTGTCAAACATATACTTCATAAATTAAAATGGAGTGGGCGGCCCAAAGTAAGGGTTTACAATGACAGAAACAGAATAAAAAAGATGAAGATGGGCCGAAACAGTCGAGATAGATGATGAATGGGCAAGGGCCCTTTTCGCAAGACTATCGCCTCTCGATTTTGAGATCGAGGGATGAAGGGGAAGGAAATATCAGAGAAAGCAGACGAGATCTGTTGAATGTCCCGAAGAATACTAAAGGTCTCTTTAGTTTGCATGTTGCCGTTGATAGCTCGGATGAGCGACAGGTTATCGGAGGCCATCTTGAGTCGTCTGTACCCAAGTGAAGCTGCCTTGAGGAGAGCTGATCGAAGCGCTAAAGCTTCAGCCATCAGCGGTGAGTTGATAAAGTCCATGGTGGAGAATCCCGATCGAGGTTCTATTGTGTCCGGTCCGGCAAAGACCCAAGTCTGGCCAGCTTTTTATGTTGCCTTGTCCCAGGCTGCATCATATTTACAATCGATCATAGGTTCCTCAATCTGACGGTGTGATCTTCCTCTGTTTAGATCAGGTAAAGGTTTATTCTTGCTCTGCTTTGTTGATATTCCCAACTCCATTCTCTCACTAGGGTTAACCCTTTGGTAACAACCTCCATAGGTGAGAGGCTTCTGTTCTCGAAGACTAGGAGGTTGCGATCTTTCCTTAGGAACCAACATATCCATGGGAGGACTTTGTAGGTAATATACATGAGGGAGGGAGACAAGTCGAGTTCCAAAACTGGAGCAAGGTCTTTTCAAATCTGTCGTCTGTGTCAGCAGCTATGTGAACTGCGTGGGATAAAGAGACAAGGCTGCCAAACTTCTCGAGCGAATGGGCAGGTAAAGAAAGTATGTGTTGCCGTTTCCTTTTCATTGTATCTTGAGCAGCTACTCTCTGTTTTAATGTCTCTTTTCTGTAAACTCTCACCTAATGGTAGCGCTCTTTGTATTATTGACCAGAGAAAAACCTTCATCTTCGGCGAACAGTTTTTAGACCACACGTCCCTTCTCCAATTGAAAATATCATTGGTGTTGGTTTGTAGGGCCATTGATACACTAAAATTGGATCTTGTCTACTGTCAAGTTAATAGTGTGGTTGTAATATATTTAGATTCAATTCCATAGGACCAGTTCACTCTTTATCTTTTTAGGATCAGAAATTAGCAAAAGCAGTAATGGAGTTTTTAATAAAAGAAAACGTAATAAGCAAGTAAAAAGATGATGTTGTTTTCGAATTGATTAAAGGCGCTAGTCTAGGGTTTTTTCTTCAGGTTTGGATTTTGCAAGCCAAGCAATTATTCAAGTCCAGTTTATACAAGTCTAAACTCGGATCACTCAAGTTGAAGCAACTCACTGTCGTGGTGTTGGTTCTCTTTGCAAATCGGTCCTGATACCTAAACTCTCACTTGGATCAAGACACGTTAGCAAGCTTTAGAGATCAGGTCCGATAGGTTCACAATACACCCTCATATCTAATTTCGCTGACTAGTAATGCAAAGCTCATTCAAATCATATCAAGTTGTCAATCAACAGTTAGCTAAATTGATCAACCCTAACTCATGCACTAAGTGATCAGTTCAATGCAAGCAATAAGAACATATATGAATGTAGATCTTAAGATGACTTATTTATGCTTAAGCTCACGATTCCAAACCCTATAACCCTAAACTAACTCGGTGACTACTCAGACATAACACAAGAGTACATGCCATCAGGTTGCTCCGCTTGTGACAAAACAGTCTGTCTGACTGTTCCAGTTGAGAAAACCTTCAAGTCAGGGTCTTTTTTACTTCCTTTGCTCTGTCCGACCATTCTTCTCGCCTATTGGATCCTCAGACCTGTAGTGACTCACAAGGACTAAAAAGACTCGATAAAGACTTGAAAACCATTAGTGAACAATACATATATGTGCCAAAAACACAAAATATCAATTATCTATTGTCCCATTGAAGCAGAGAAATGACCCGATTTAGTGGTATAGGTTCCTTGTTGAGATGGTAGCCAAATGTAAGCGTCCTCTGCTCCCGTTTGGCTTGGTTTAAGGCACTGGATTTCCAAACTAAATTCAGTTAGTAGTTCTTTTATCCTCTTTGCATTCCACTTCATATCAGTAGTTAGGCGGTCTGCCACTCGTAGGTCCAGAGCGTCTTCTCTCACCGGCCATAAGGTTTAGTGTGACTATATATTGTTATCCAAGAATCCTGGCAACCTGGGTAGTTAATCCATTGCCAATAGATTTACCTAGGTTAGATTTAAGGAGGTCACGACCGTGTAAGATCCCATGCCAGCCATGGGAACAACTAGCTGGTGCGGTTACATCTACGAAGGATCGTTGCTGGCAATATTTTCCCATGAGTACTCGGGCTAGTAGACTGTCTGGTTTTGTGAAAATCCGCCATGCTAACTTGGCAAGTAGGACTTGGTTAAATAATTGTATGTTTCTTAGCCCCAGACCACCTCCAACTTTAGGTTTAATTAGCTTCTCCCAAGCAACCCAGCCCATTTTCTTTTTGTTATCTGGTCCATCCCACCAAAACTGCGTTGACACTGATTGTATTCTATTTCAGAGGCTCACTGGAAGGAGGAAACACAACATGGTGTAGGTTGGGATAGCTGAGAGGACTGCTTGAAGCATCGTGAGCTTGCATGCCTTGGAGAGGAAATGGTTAGACCAACTGGCTGCACACTGCCGGATCCTATAACCAATAGAGGTAAATAGATCTTGTTTTTTCCTCCTAAAGTGCTCAGGGAGACCCAAATATTTCCTTAGTCCCCCCTTCTTTCTCAATGTTTAGTAAAGCCTTAGCTGCTTCTTTCATCTCTATCGCTATTTTGGCATAGAAGGTGATGGAAGATTTTTCAGTGTTGATCTTCTGGCATGAGGCTTTCTCATACTTCAGGAGGATTCTATTCAGGGGTTCACAACTGGTGGGAGATGCAGCACAAAAAAACATTTTATCATCTGCAAAAAGCAGATGATTGATCCAGGGGCTGCCTCTCGCCACTCTAACAACCTGGAGCATTGTATCCTGCACTGCATTCCAGCAGAGGCCAGAGAGGATGTCCCCACACAGGATGAACATATACGGAGAGAGAGAGGATCTCCTTGGTGAATACCATGGTAAGGTGTTACTTTTCCATAAGTTGTATCATTGACTAGATAGTAGTAGGTAGCCGTAGTCAAACACTATATTATCCAATTTATCCATCTGCTATGAAACCTTAGCCTATTAAGATCTTGTTCAAGGAAAACCCATTCAACCATGTCATAGGCTTTAGACATTTCAGTCTTGACGCCATAGTGCGTCTTTTTCGCTTGTGAGCTCTTCAGAATTGCAGTACTTCATGTGTTATGAGTACATTATTTGTAACTTCTCTTCCAAAGATAAATGCAGATTGAGTTCTGAGATAATCGTGGTTAGGACTGGCTGGAGTTGTAGGGAGAGAATCTTCAAGATGATCTTGTAGTAAACATTACATAGAGCGATAGGTCTGTACTCGCATACCCGTGAAGCTCTTGTTGATTTTGGGATGAGTCTTACATGAGTTTCATTGATTGCTGCAGGGAGAGAGTGTGAGAAGAAGAATAGCTTAATCTCTTGGCTAACAGCTGGTCCTACCGTTCCCCAGTTGAACTGAAAGAAGCTTGCGGAAAATCCATCAGGTCCAGGGGCCTTATCATAATGAATTGCAAAGGTAGCCTCCTTGAATTCTGAGTTTGTTGGCTCTTTTATTAATTCCATGTTTTGCTCATTTGAAGAGCTTTTCGTAGTATGTGCTAATGATCGCAGCTATTTGTTCCTCTTTGTAGGAAGGTTTGTCCTCATTGTTTACCATCACCGTCAGCCTGTTCTTCGCCTTTCTACGCTATGTAGACGTGTGAAAGTAATTAGTATTAGAGTCACCTAGTGTAAGTTAAAGTTGTCTATTTCTCTGTTTCCAGAAAGCTTCTCATGCCTTGTAAGTGTTCAGGAGCTTTGAGTTCAGCTCATATATAAGGTCCTCATTCGGATTCTGACTGGACCTTGTATCATCCAAGAGAGTACGGAGTCTCTTCAGTGCCAGATTTCTCTTTTCATGAATTTTTTTGCTCCAGAAACAGATAGCTCTTCTGCAAAGTGCCAAGCGTTCCTCAACAGGAAGGTGTGGGGTTCCATCCCAGGTATTCTTGATGAGTTCTGTATCCAAGTTATATTTAAGACACCTGTCATATCTGAAGATCTTCCTCCCTTTTCTCAAAGTTGTATCTAGGAAAGTGATTAAGGGACGGTGGTCGGACCCTTCGTATTTTAGGTACCGGCATCTGCTTGAAGGGAACATGTCCATCTAGTCGCTAGTACTCATTGCCCTGTCAAGTCTGCATTGGACAAGGTGAGTATTTCTCTGTCCCCTCTTTGAGAGAAAGCTACCATGGTGTTTTAGATCAAATAGGTCATTTTCAGAGAGAAAATACCTGAAGGCACAGAAAGTGCCTTCTGGTCGTGCTGGTCCTCCACACTTCTCATCATTGTCCACTATTTCGTTAAAATTTCATGTTATGAGCCACGGCCCCGCTACTGGTGATTGTAGGGTAGATAGTTCATGCCAAATAGCATATCTTTTCGTATAATCCGGTTCACCATACACAAAGGTAGTTTGAAACCTTAGAAATTTGCTTGAGATAATAATGCTTTTGTAACGGTGAGGTTTATGTCTTGTTTCCATGTCAGGAAGAGCCCATCCCCACCAGGAGTTATTGGAGGTACTGAGTGGTAGTTGTCTTGATGGAGCCAGTCAAGGGTTTTGAGGACCATGTCATTTGGATTCTTTGTCTACATAAGAAAAAAGATATCCAGAGAGTTCTTCTTGTGAATCTCCTTTAAGCGCTGGACTGTTTGTGGGTTCCCCAAGCCACAATAGTTACAGCTTGCGATGATTAAGGACCCCGGGGTGGAGGAACCCGAAAATCCGATTTCCTTTTGGTCATTGCTGGGATTAGCTGGATGGGTGGGTTTGGTGGGTATGAAGAAGACCCCACAATATTATTGGAACTGGCTGTTTTCTTGCGTCCAGTCGGTGAGGGTCTACATGAAGATCTAAACCCTCTTCCTAGGGAGTTTTGGATTTGTGAGATTTTTCTCTTCTTTGAGCTTGCACCTCTAAGGATGTTAGGAGAGTTTCTTATTGCTCTTGCATTAGAGGTACTTGATGACCTTCTTCTTCTAATTTTTTTGGAATTCCTTTAGAGTTTCCTCCCTCGTGCCATGGTTCTCTGGTTCTTCTTGCACTGTTGTTCGCGTTGTTTCCTCTATGTTAGCTATTGAGCTAACAATAATAGATTTGAGCTTTGCAGGTCCATCATCTTCTCCTCTCACTGTCTTCTGGACCTCCTGCAGTGAGACGTCATTGTATCTAGGGTCAAAACCCAGATCTTCCTCAGCCTTTATCGGAGTGGTGAAGAGCACTGGAGTCCGGAAAGAGAAAGTCTTGGAAGGAACTTGTTTGAGGTGGGGGAGGGGTGTTTGGGTTACTTTCCAAAGATCTTCCATGCGCTAAGAGGGCCCGTTGTTCATAACGTTTAACCGAAGCTGCAATAATGGCTGATGCAGTTTCTTCCATCTCCCCACTAGCATCACTATGTAAGACCCTCTAGTGTCTAGCCACTTCTTCAGCAGGGTCAAGACAACTCAAATATTTTTGTGTGTTACTTTATGTAGATCCTCTATCACTGCTTCACCGTAGTTCTTGAAAGTGAGATGGCAGGAAGGTTTGACTCAACATTTTCCTTCTCTATGTGACCAGGTACAATGCTGGAGTTGGCTTCCATAGCTGGAACATTTTTATGTCTCCAGAGCCTTGTCCTGGGTTGGGGAAAGAGGTCTCTGCTGCGTTATGCTGTCCTCCTGGTAGGATTCCTATCTTTTGTGTAGGGCGGTGAGACATAGAGTTGGGGGTCTTTCTAACGATGTTTTTTTCCCTCCAGGAGAGGATGGAATTTTCCTTTACTTTGGCAGTTCTCTCAGGCGGAGGGTTACAAGTTTGTTTGGTGCTAACTCTATCGTCAAAGGCGTTCCCATGTCTATCCAACCTAGGCTCAAACTGTTTGTGAGGAGCTTCTTGTCCTTCTTTATCTTCAACTCTCTGGGGAGGAGTCCTTTGGTAACCTTTGGGGTTGTTTTTGTGGGAACCGAAATTCACACTTGTCGATATCCGTTTTTTTTTTTTTTTGTCGACTACCCATTTAAAAACTAGATCAAGTGGTGAACAGACAAGTCGATCCTCCGAGGAGCACCTCTGTCTGGCCTGGTCTGATCTATATGGGAAAATGTAAATCCTTTCCTCCTTGCATCTTTGGCTAATGCATCAGCTCGACCATTCCTACTCCGAGGAATATGAGACAGACTCACATCCTCAAAGTCTTCCTGTAGTCTCTGGAGCATCTCGGTCTCTGTCGCGAAAGTCGGCCAGTCCTCCGGGTTAGTAGACATATCTACTAGGTCTGAGCAGTCCGTTTCAAACCGTATCGAGGTTATCCGCAAGTCTCTCAAACATGAGACTGCCCAGAGTAACCCTTCCATCTCTGCATGCAAAGCTTATCGGCTCCTTCTACACGCCCGTAGTCCGAACCATTCATAACCCATTTGATCCTTAAGACTCCACCCTAAGCCACTGACACTGCCATGATTGATCCATGATGCATCAATTTGGCAGGTTGGGATTCGGGGGGTCCCAAGGGACTCTGTCGCAATCTCCAAAGGAGGAAGTACCTCATGGGACTCGTCGGCGTCCTCCCTATCGTTTGCTTTCCTCCAACATTCTGCCTCAAGAGACGCATGTTGAAGAGTGTCCATCGGGGATACGACTTTCCCATTAAAGAGTTTGTCGTTCCTAGCCTTCCAAATGTACCAACAGATCCATGGGAAGGTATCGAATTGTGGTCTCCTAGGAGTCACCTCTTTTCTCTTCCAAAATAGGAAGTTCATGTTTTGATAAATAGATGTACTCGGGAAGTGACCCGGAATGGACGGATAGTCCGATAAAGCCCATACCTGCAAGGCTGGGGGGGGCACTCAAAAAGAAGGTGGTTAATCCGTTAAATAAGGAAACTTAGGAAAACCCTAATTTTCCAGAGGAACCGGATCTCTGCAAAAGCCAACGACAAGTAACCAAATAAATGCGGAAAATATGAAAAACATAGTAAAACGAATTTAAAGAAAAAGTAGATCTTATTTCGATTTCGCGTAAGAGCGTTGCGATCATTACAAGGGTTTACAAAGGCTTTGGCCGCAGGGCCGTCAGAGAGTTATCAAAATAGAAACCTTAAACCTAATCGAGTCGCAGCTCGATAACAAAAGACGGAAAAAGATAAGAAAAAGGATTTGATTGATTTCGGACTGAACCTTATGAAAGGCTGCCTACGTACCCCTTTCGAGGATCAAGTCGAACGTAGTTCAGTTGATAGAGCTGGACCAGAGATCGAACCGCCTGGGTGAGTTCGTCTAGTAATCGAGCGCCAGTCATAGAAACCGAACTTGTCGAGAAAAAGCCTAAGTTTCTAAGTGCGTAAAATTCTAAGTCTAGAAAATTTGTAAAAGTCTCAGATGAGAGCTCTGGATTTCGTCCCCTTGCTTCTGCCCTATGCCTCTTGCTTATATACAACCTTCCTAGGCGGTTTAGTCTTTCCATTTCGCCCAGATTTGAGTTTATCGGGAATCTTCCATTTATCTCGATCTTTCCTTTTTTTCCCGCGGAAGTCTTCTATTTATCCTCAAACTTGACATTTATCTTCAAGTTTGACATTAATCTTCTTTCTGCGAGTAAATCTCCAAAACGTCGTTGTATCTTCGGGTTGGACTTCGTTTAAAGTCGCGAGTGGCTTTTATCGCGTTTTAGGACTTTCCGAGCCGTTTTGCGATAAATCCGTTTTATGAATTTAGACGAGATCGTTTCCTGATACGATGCCGTTTTTAGATAAGTTTCTCGAGTTAATCGCAAAGCTAGGCAATGTTCGATGTTTCAATTAATTGTTGCCGTTTTCTACGATTTACTCGGGGTTTTATTAAAAACGTGTTTTGTACGATTTTTACGAAAACTCTCGAATAAATCATATATTTTAGGCAAAATTCGGTGTTTCTTTTAACCATTGCCGTTTTATACGATTTCCTCGAGTTCATTTCGAGAAAACAAAGTTTTACGATTTTTATCGTAAAGCTTGAACGATAGGACAAATCGAGACAAAACGGGAGACATTTCAACCGTGATGCAGAATATGATCGTCTCGAAGGACGTATGCCTCGAATCAAGGATGTGGGAGATCGAGGCTCGGGACGGTCGGCTCGACGTACGGCGAGCTAGTTCAGCTTGGCCAGGTCGTCGTATGGCGAACTAGGCCGGCTTGGCTTAGTTTGCCGTTGGGCGAACTAGCCGGGACGGGGCTAGTTTGCCCAACAGCGAACTAAGCCGGCGAACTAGGCGATAAAAACCTGTGGGGCAAAGTCAGCGCCCCTTAGTTCGCCGTTGGGCGAACTAGCTGGGACGAGGCTAGTTCGCCCACCGGCAAACTAAGCCGGCTTGGCTTAGTTCGCCGTTGGGCAAACTAGCCGGGACGAAGCTAGTTCGCTTTTTACGGCGGTTTCGGTTTTTCCCAGTTTTGTAAAACGATTCTTCGAGTTTTATAAAACGATTTTTTCGAGTTTTACACTAGTAAAAAAATAGGACATAACCACAGTTAATATTCGTAGCTATGGGTCAAATTTTGTAGCTATATGAGTTTTTGCTACGAAAATGCTTTGAAATGAAAAATGTGGCTATACGAGCGTAGCAAAAAAAAACTGTAACAAAAATCGAAGCAAAAAGCGACGATGTAGGGAAGATGAAATTCGTAGCAAATAAGCCACGTTTTGCCACTTAATAATTCGTAGCTATTTTTGATACGAAATAAACCGTAGCTATAAACGTCGCTTTCTGAAAAAATATATTAAAATAAAATAAAACAGAATTTGAAAAAAAAAATAAATTAATAATTTTCGTAAAAAAAAAATATTGAAACGAGCATTGCTTTTTACAAATTAACTTGATTTACGTTTACAAATTAAAATTGGATTAAGAACTAAACCAACAATTAAAAATAAACCTAATGTCCGTCATCGTCTTCCTTTCTCTTCTCTCCGGCCAGTTGCCCTACCATCTATGGCGTAGGGATAATGAACTGTGGCCATTGATTTAAATTTATCAATGGTTGGGATGATGATCCCGGCCATCACATTTTGACCAATGAGAACAAAGTTAGAGCATACGATAAAGGGATATTATATGTTATATGTAATTCTTTCGTGGTTTTGAATAAGACACCAAATTAACAAGTTAACCCAAAATATGCTTAAGCCATCGCCATATTCAGTAAGACTTAGAATATAAGGTTTTAAATTTGGTTTTAGATTTGAGATTTAGATAAAAATAAAAATATAATGGTTAAAGTTATTAATTATAAATGTTAAGTTTCTGTTTTTAAATTTGTAAATGTTAGTTAGAGTAGGTGTTTGGATTTTATGATTTGGGGTATAACTCATATAAGGTTTAGGGTTAGAGTGTATGATTTGGAGTATAGATAGTGTTTGAATATTAGATTTAAGTTTGAATGGAATTTTGAGTTAAGTTTAAGATTTGTTGTTTAACTTTGAAAATATTTGATTTAGTGTTTAGAATTATGATTTGGAGTATATAGTTTTTTTATATAGAGATTAGAGTTAGGAATATAATGTTTAAGTTTAGATTTAAAATTTGTACGAAAGACTTTGTGGTTATCTGAAACCCTATACCCTAAACATATATTCAACCCCTAAGCTGTAAAAATAAACTTTATCCTCAAATATGTTTATATTTACAATTCAAATCTTAAACTTACCTTAAAAATTAATTATTTTTCCTAGCAAGACCTTTACGGTCTAGTTATATGTCATGTAGGAATTATTGAGCATATTGATGTCGATGGCATCTGGACCCTTGCCGGCCTTGAGACTAGCCTCGTAGGCCGTTTGGTCTGGCCGAGCGTGGCCGTTATAGTTTTCGGACTGGCCGTGTGCGGCTCTGAGTCCCTGCCGCTTTTGCGGCTTTATTAAAAATCAGTTTGCATTTTAAGAGTGTGTTTTTATTCGTATGAATGTAGCGGGAAGAATATGAGTTGATATTGAGGGAGGTCCGCGAGTTGTCGTCTCGCATTTCTTTTTCCTTAGTGTATCGCCTTGTTCGTTTGCTCGTTTTAGGATGTTTAGTAAATCGAGTGAGCATTTAGATATAGACAAAGAGACATGCCTTTAGGATCTCGATTCCTGCCTTGAGACGTTAGCGACCAGTGTGCTGGGTTTAGGGCAAGATCTAGGTTTACTTTCGGATTGAGGCTATTCGATGACTAGTCGGATTTCGTTTTGCCTGTTGCGATCTTAACCTGATTCCATACCGATTTAGAATCCGCGATAGATTCTCGGCTTATATGATTCGTCTGGTTGGAACCGAGCATCTCACCGGGAACAATTTCTAAGTTGCGCTGGAGTGCTGACCAAAAGTTTGGATTTCTTTTATAGCGCTATTACCCTTGTGTCGGGTGTTCGAGAGCTATCTCTGCCAGATAACTTAAGTTTGTTTAGGACTGTTGCGAGTTTGTTGTGATCAGCAACAAACTTTTTAGGTGATAATGTTTACGTTGTTTGGGCCTTCGCGAAGGATACGTATGTTAAGAAGTTTTACGTATTTTATAGTCGCGGACGGACTGTTAGGTCTTCCAAGAAAATGACTTTATCGAGGAAGGTATTGTGGGTGTCGAAATCCACTCACTGTCAAATAAATCGTAAAAAAGGAAACTTCGGGAAAACCCTAAGTTTCCAGAGGAACCGGCTATCTGCGAGAACCGCACAAACGAAAAATAAGAAAACGATAACTTAGAATTTGAATGAAAATAAACGAAATAGAGAGCAAAGAGGTTCTTATTCCGAATCTACGTAGAACTGGTACAAAAGAGTAGCCGAAAAGCTTAAGAACGAAAACCCTAATTGAGACGCAGCTCGCTAACAGAAAAACGGAAATATTCCTAAATGCTAGTTTTGGTGGTGAGAGCTCTGAATTTCGTCTGTTTGCTTCTGCCCTAGACCTCCTCTTTATATACTCCTCGTCTTGGCTATCCGATCTTTCCATTTCGCCCAGATTTGACCAAATCGGGAATTTTCCATTCTTCTCGATCCTTCCTTTTCTTCCGCGGAAATCTTCTATTTCTCTTCAAACCTTCCTTTTATCTTTAAACTTGACTTTTATTTTCCTTCTGCGAGTAAACCGTCAAAACGTTATCAAATCTGCGGGTTAGATTCCATTGAAATCGCGAGATGGATTTTTATCGCGTTTTAGGTCCTTCCGGGCCGTTTTGCGATAAAAACCGTTTTCCGACTTTTTACGGGATCGTTTCCTGATTTGACATCGTTTTAATAAATTTCTCGAGTTAATCGCAAAGTTTTACGATTTACTCGACTTTTTATTAAAAACACGTTTTTTACGACTTACTCGGCGTTTTTTATTAAAAGCGCGTTTTTTATGATTTCAACGAGAAATCTCGAATAAATCGTATAGTTTAGGCAATGTTCGGTGTTTCGTTTAACCGTTGCAGTTTTATACAATTTCCTCGAGTTCTTTCCGAGAAAACGATGTTTTACGGTTTTTATCATAAAACTCGGACGGTAAGTCGGATCTAGATGGAACGGGAGATATTTCGGCCGTGGTTTAGAACGCGACCTTGTCGAAAGACGTAAATTTCGAATCAGGAATGCGGGAAATTGAGACGCGGAGTGTCCGGGACGTCTCTAGTTCGCCCATCTGGCTTAGTTCGCCGATGGGCGAACTAGTTGATTACTTCCTAGTTCGCCCATCGGCGAACTAGAGAGTGTCTCTTAGTTCGCCCATCGGCGAACTAAGCCGGGCCCGGCTTAGTTCGCCGATGGGCGAACTAGTTGCGACTAGTTCGCGTTTTACGGCTTTTTCGGTTTTTTGCGGTTTTTTGCGGTTTTGTAAAACGATTCTCGAGTTATATAAAACGATCTTCGGATTTCATAAAACGACCTTCGAGTTTTATAAAACAATCTTCGAGTTTTATAAAACGATCTTTCGAGTTTTATAAAACGATCTTCGAGTTTTATAAAACGATCTTTCGAGTTTTATAAAATGATTTCTTCGAGTTTTATAAAACGATCTTCGAGTTTTATAAAATGATTTCTTCGAGTTTTATAAAACGATCTTCGAGTTTTATAAAACGATTTCTCGAGTTTTATAAAACGATTCTCGAGATTTATAAAACGATTTCTCGAGTTTTATAAAACGATCTTCGAGTTTTATAAGACGATTTCTCTAGTTTTATAAAACGATTCTCGAGTTTTATAAAACGATTTCTCGAGTTTTATAAAACGATTTCTCGAGTTTTATAAAACGATTTCTCGAGTTTCATAAAACGATTCTCGAGTTTTATAAAACGATTCTCGAGTTTTATAAAATGATTCTCAAGTTTTATAAAACGATTTCTCGAGTTTTATAAAACGATTTCTCGAGTTTTATAAAACGATTCTCGAGTCTTATAAAACGATTCTCGAGTTTTATAAAACGATTCTCGAGTTTTATAAAACGATTTTTCGAGTTTTATAAAACTATTCCTCGGGTTTTATAAAACGAGCCTCGAGTTTTGGCTATTAATTCCGTCGTACCGATTTTGACCCCAACAGGTATTTTTGTTGAAAAGCTATTCTCCGAGCGTCTGCGACGTCTCGCAGTGCCGAAATTTGGTTTTTATTTTATATGCCGCGTTTCGTGTTCAGAACGTTTGCGGGCTCGAAGATGTTGCGCGGTGTTGCGAGGGTTTTGACTTAACCCTGCTTTGCAGGAACACTTTGGTTCGTTTGCGGATATTCACAATTAAAACTTACATTCCTGTTTGGATGTTAGGTAGTTTTATGATTTGTGCTAGAGCAATTAGGACCGAGAGGTCGCGTAAGTTGTTTCCCCGAAACGAAGCGTTTTTCGTTACGGTGCTTTTTGAAGTGTTGACCTTCTGAGATTCGTACGGCTTTAGGAGCTCTGGTACGAATGTTTTCTTATACGTCGGATTTTGTAGGCAACTTGCTTCGGAAGTAGAGTGAATCGCGAGAATACAGAACTTAGCCGATTTTCGACAAGTTCGCATTATCCGTTGAATGTATTGGCTTGGCGTGAAGGTTGTGTTCAGCCGCACAGCCAAGGTCGTATTTGGTAGAGGATTAGACCACGAAACTTTCGCGCTATCGAAAAGGTCGAGTCGGTTTGTAAACCTGAAATTGAAGTGAAGCGTGATCGGACAATAGCCAAGTAATGTTTGTCGAGCTTGATATGCCAAGTATGCCCGTGGTTATAGAAAACGTTTTTCCATTGTAGGTTTGATTCATACGATGAAAGTTTCGTATAAACTTTCCTTTTTATGGAAGTTGTTTTTTTTTTTTTTTTTTTTTTTTTTACTCGAGGGAGACGGAGGAATGAGAGCGGATGCTCATGAACCAAAGGGCTAAAAATGAGATATTTCAGATCATGGCGCGAGGAAGAAAAAATCGTATAGCTTGGTTTTTGCTATAAGGAAAGTACTTTTCGCAATACCTGTTATGTTTACTTTCGAAAGTTACTTTGTTATGACATGATCCTCACTATACGAAGGATTTTTCGTGTAAGTAACGGGCGATGAATTTAGTAAATCGGCACGACGCATTGGGTTAACAATGTTTCCACAGATTTTTCGAGAAACCTTCCCGCTTAGTTTTTGATCTTCGGTGATGGTTTTTTCGGAGTCACTCGCGGAGTTTTACCAAAAATTGTTTCACCGAGATCTAGTCGCAAAATGTTTTAGTGGGTTTCTCGGACGGAATGAATCACATGACCAGCAATAGGATCAGTCGGCGAGAAGGGAGGACGTGTTCTCTACTGCTGATTTATGTTCTCTATTTTATTCCATGACTCACTTGGTTCGACGGAGAACGAGATCAATGATTTGACGCCTAACGATTTCTCGTATAATTTTTCGATTCTTATACGGAACTTGTTTTACCAAGTTGGAGAAGATCTTTATAACTTCGGCAAATTATCGAGTTTCACTCTGAAGTTTCGCAGAGATTTTCTAACCGCATGGTTGCGACGAGAGATGATGTATAGTCCTCGAGATTATTTCCCGGACGTTTTGGATCAGTTTTAGCGTTTAGACGGTTCTTAGATTGACGTTTGCTATTGGGATGATTTTGACGAGGCGTCGCATTGTCCGAATATTTTTCTGCTTGTTTTGGCGAGAGTTTGCTTTATAGAAAGCGTTTTCTCGACGCGAGGGAAAATATTCGACGAAAAGAAAAAAGACGAGTTTCATTTGAAGGATTCAGATGATCGATAATCCGGGTTGGTTATAGACTGTGGTAGATTGGCGATGACTTGGAGTTTGTCTGGTTTACGAAAATTTCTAGGAGCGAGTTGGTTTTAAGACGACGTCAGCGTCTCTAGCTCCTTCTTTCTTTTAGGAAACGAGTACGTTCGAATGCGTGGCAATCGTTTCTTGGTTGTACGCGAGATTGGATCGGTTTCGAGTTATGCCTGAATGGTTAGAGAACAACAAATCGAGATAGACAAAAATTGCTTACGACTTAGCATGCTAGACTATCCTCTAAATTCTAAGTTCTCAAGGTTTCACGGCAGTTTACAAGACGTTTTCGTTTCTTACCTACGAGAAATTAGAAGTCTAATAAAATTTTCAAATCGGACATACCTTAGTTTCATCGATGATTTGGGGTCGTCTATTCTTCGTTCTTCTTCTTTTGACTTACCGGTCTTCGACGAATTACCAGCAAGAGTATCGGAGCGGGGAGAAGACTTAATCACCGGAGCTCATGTTCTTTGTTCTTCGTACTGCTGGTTTTATTTGACCGACTAGGTGCACTTTGTATATCGAAAAAATCAATCACGTGTTTATGATTGGATGTTTTTGACTTAGCGTGGCAGAGTTTCGTAAAACCGGATTGGGTTTACAGAGTTCAGATTTCTTGTATAGTTTAGGCAACTTTGGTGTTAAGTCAACCGTTGCCGTTTTAGACGATTGATTCGAACTTATACGAAGAAACAAGTCTTTGCAGTTTTATCGTAAAATCCCGATGGAAATTCTGATTGAGACGAAACGAGAATCAGCGCGATCAAGACTCGAGAGAGAAACTCGAGGATTGGTTCAGCTCGATGTAGGGAAAGTCGGGTGAACCCTTTCAGCTCGCCGTGTGGCGATCTGGATGGTAAGAACCCTTGGCGTGAAGTCAGCGTGTCTTGGGCGAGCTAAGCGCTTGGTTCAGCTTGCCGTATGGCGAGCTAGCTAGCTCTACGTTCGGCGAGCTAAGCCAGCTTGGTTTAGCTCTACGTTCGGCGAGCTAAGCCAGCTTGGTTTAGCTCTACGTTCGGCGAGCTAAGACGCTTGGCGCGGGTGATCTCGATTCGTCGAGTTGAACTATTTTCGTCGTAGAATCTCAACGGAAAGTCCGATTGAGACGAAACGTAAAGCTGTACGACTGTTGTTTAGAGTACGATCAGGCTCACCATGAGTTGGATTGTGCAGACCCTCGGGGAAAATTCAGTGCCTCGAGGACGAGGAGAAAGGCCGACAAGCCTACTGAGGTGGCGAGCTGGGTTGTTTAGCCAACTTACCATCTTGGCGAGCAAGACAGTATCGTCCCACTCGCCGTATTAGCGAGCTGAACGGTACGGCCAACTCCGCGAGTAGACTAAGATTCATTCGCGAGTAACCTTGGGATTTTCTCCGTGAGTTACCTAGGGTTTTTCCGCGAACAACCTAGGGTTTTGCCGCGAATAACTTACGTTTTTTCCGCGAGTTATCTAGGGCTTTTTAACGCGAGTAACCTAAGGATTTTTCCGCGAATATCTTAGGGTTTTTACCGCGAGTTACCTAGGGTTTTTCCGCGAACAACCTAGGGGTTTGTTGCGAATAACCTAGGATTTTTCCGCTGTTTCTGGGAGAGCAAGTTTTATTTTTCCGAACTGTTCTCGGAAAACGTTTTTTGCTCAACCCATGAGATTTTGTCAAACTCGGAAATAAGAAAAACACTATGGGGTTTAATAGAATTTATCGTTTCCCTTAGTGATCTGAGATAGAAAGCGCGAGCTCGTTTTGTTGCTCTTCCCGTGGGGAAGAGTCGCGAATAGGTTTTCGATTTTGTCGAGTACTACAGCGTTTGCGTGAGCGTTGGCTGTAGGAGCAGTAGCTGCTGGGGTTGTTTTACCAGCGTTTTTGCGAGTTCCGACCTTGTCTTTCATACATCCAGACATCGTTTTGGTCAAGCGTTCTGCGGCTATGAGTAAGAGTAATCCGACCCCCCTCCTTCTAGCGCCAAACTGTGGGAACCGCAATTCACACTTGTCGATATCCGTTAAATAAGGAAACTTAGGAAAACCCTAATTTTCCAGAGGAACCGGATCTCTGAAAAAGCCAACAACAAGTAACCAAATAAATGCGGAAAAATATGAAAAACATAATAAAACGAATTTAAAGCAAAAGTAGATCTTATTTCGATTTCGCATAAGAGCGTTGCGATCATTACAAGGGTTTACAAAGGCTTTGGCCGCAGGGCCATCAGCGAGTTATCAATATAAAAACCTTAAACCTAATAGAGTCGCTGATCGGTAACAAAAGACAGAAAAAGATAAGAAAAAAGATTTGATTGATTTCAAACTGAACCTTATGAAAGGCTCCTACGTAGCTCTTCCGAGGATCAAGTCGAACGTAGTTCAGTTGATAGAGCTGGACCAGAGATCGAACCGCCTGGGTGAGTTTGTCTAGTAATCGAGCGCCAGTCACAGAAACCGAACTTGTCGAGAAAAAGCCTAAGTTTCTAAGTGCGGAAAATTCTAAGTCTAGAAAAATTGTAAAAGTCTCAGATGAGAGCTCTGGATTTCGTCCCCTTGCTTCTGCCCTATGCCTCTTGCTTATATACTCCCTTCCTAGGCGGTTTAGTCTTTCCATTTCGCCCAGATTTGAGTTTATCGGGAATCTTCCATTTATCTCGATCTTTCCTTTTTTCCTGCGGAAATCTTCTACTTATCCTCAAACATGACATTTATCTTCAAGTTTGACATTTATCTTCTTTCTGCGAGTAAATCGCCAAAACGTCGTTGTATCTTCGGGTTGGACTTCGTTTAAAGTCGTGAGTGGCTTTTATCGCGTTTTAGGACTTTCCGAGCGGTTTTGCGATAAATCTGTTTTATGACTTTAGACGAGATCGTTTCCTGTTACGATGCCGTTTTTAGATAAGTTTCTCGAGTTAAATCGCAAAGCTAGGCAATGTTCAATGTTTCGATTAATCGTTGCCGTTTTCTACGATTTACTCGGGGTTTTATTAAAAACGCGTTTTGTACGATTTTTACAAAAACTCTCGAATAAATCGTATATTTTAAGCAATATTCGGTGTTTTGTTTAACCGTTGCCGTTTTATACGATTTCCTCGAGTTCTTTTAGAGAAAACAAAGTTTTACAGTTTTTGTCGTAAAACTTGAACGATAGGAGATATCGAGACAAAACGGGAGACATTTCTACCGTGATGCGGAATATGATCGTGTCGAAGGACGTATGCCTCGAATCAAGGATGTGGGAGATCGAGGATCGGGACGGTCGGCTCGACGTACGGCGAGCTAGTTCAGCTTGGCCAGGTCGCCGTATAGCGAACTAGGCGATAAGAACCTGTGGGGCAAAGTCAGTGCCCCTTAGTTCACCTTTGGGAGAACTAGTCGGGACGAGGCTAGTTCGCCCACCGGCGAACTAAGCCGGCTTGGCTTAGTTCGCCGTTGGGCAAACTAGCCGGGACGAAGCTAGTTCGCATTTTACGGTGGTTTCGGTTTTTCACAGTTTTGTAAAACGATTCTTCGAGTTTTATAAAACGATTCTAGGGTTGTATAAAACGATTCTTTGAGTTTTATAAAACGATTCTCCGAGTTTTATAAAACAAATCTCAAGTTTTATAAAACAATTCTTCGAGTTTTATAAAACGATTCTTCTAGTTTTATAAAACGATTCTCGAGTTTTATAAAACGATTCTCGAGTTTTATAAAACGATTCTCGAGTTTTATAAAACGATTCTCAAGTTTATAAAACGATTCTCGAGTTTTATAAAACGATTCTCGAGTTTTATAAAACGATTCTCTAGTTTTATAAAACGATTCTCGAGTTTTATAAAACGATTCTCGCGTTTTATAAGACGATTCTCCGAGTTTTATGAAACGATTCTTCGAGTTTTATAAAACGATTCTCGAGTCTTATAAAACGATTCTCGAGTCTTATAAAACGATTCTCGAGTTTTATAAAACGATTCTTTGAGTTTTATAAACGATTCTTCGAGTTTTATAAAACGATTATCGAGTTGTATAAAACGATTCTTTGAGTTTTATAAAACGATTCTTCGAGTTTTATAAAACGAATCTCGAGTTTTATAAAACGATTCTTCGAGTTTTGATAAAACGATTCTTCTGGTTTAATAAAACGATTGTCAAGTTTTATAAAACGATTCTCGAGTTTTATAAAATGATTCTCGAGTTTTATAAAACGATTCTCTATTTTTATAAAACGATTCTCGAGTTTTATAAAACGATTCTCGAGTTTATAAAACGATTCTCGAGTTTTATAAAACGATTCTCGAGTTTTATAAATTGATTATCGAGTTTTATAAAACGATTCTCGAGTTTTATAAAACGATTCTCGAGTCTTATAAGACGATTCTCCGAGTTTTATGAAACGATTCTTCGAGTTTTATAAAACGATTCTCGAGTCTTATAAAACGATTCTCGAGTTTTATAAAACGATTCTTCGAGTTTTATAAACGATTCTTCAAGTTTTATAAAACGATTCTCGAGTTGTATAAAACGATTCTTTGAGTTTTATAAAACGATTCTTCGAGTTTTATAAAACGATTCTCGAGTTTTATAAAATGATTCTTTGAGTTTTATAAAACGACTCTTCTATTTTTATAAAACGATTCTCGAGTTTTATAAAACGATTCTCGAGTTTTATAAAACGATTCTCGAGTTTTATAAAACGATTCTTCGAGTTTTATAAAACGATTCTTTGAGTTTTATAAAACGATTTCTTTTATATTTTTGCGGAGACTTTTTCCCATTGATTTGGTTGTGACCAATTTTGACACCAACAGTTTTCAGGATAGTAGGCGGGTCTGCTTCTGGGTGAGACTCGTTGAGTGTGTCTTGTGTGGGAGTAGATTTCACCCTACTGTCAAATAAATCGTAAATAATGAAACTTCGGGAAAACCCTAAGTTTCCAGAGGAACCGGCTATCTGCGAGAACCGCACAACGAAAATAAGAAAACGATAACTTAGAATTAAGATGAGAATAAACGAAAATAGAGAGCAAAGAGGTTCTTATTCCGAATCTGCGTTGAACTGGTACAAAGAGAGTAGCCGAAAACGTAAGAACTAGAAAACCCTAATTGAGACGCAGCTAGCTAACAGAAAAACGGAAAGATTCCTAAATGCTAATTTTGGTGGTGAGAGCTCTGAATTTCGTGTGTGTGCTTCTGCCCTAGACCTCCTCTTTATATACTCCTCGTCTTGGCTATCCGATCTTTCCATTTCACCCAGATTTGACTAAATCGGGAATTTTCCATTCTTCTCGATCCTTCCTTTTCTTCTGCGGAAATCTTCTATTTCTCTTCAAACCTTCCTTTTATGTTTAAACTTGACTTTTATTTTCTTTCTGCGAGTAAACCGTCAAAACTTTATCAAATCTGCGGGTTAGATTCCGTTAAAATCGCGAGATGGGTTTTTATCACGTTTTAGGTCCTTCCGGGCTGTTTTGCGATAAAAACCGTTTTCCGACTTTTTACGGGATCGTTTCCTGATCTGACGTAATTTTAAATAAATTTCTCGAGTTAATCGCAAAGTTTTACGATTTACTCGACTTTTTATTAAAAACACGTTTTTTATGACTTACTCGGCGTTTTTTTATTAAAAGCGCGTTTTTATGATTTCGACGAGAAATCTCGAATAAATCGTATAGTTTAGGCAATGTTCGGTGTTTCGTTTAACCGTTTCCGTTTTATACAATTTCCTCGAGTTCTTTCCGAGAAAACAAAGTTTTACGGTTTTTATCGTAAAACTCGAACGGTAAGTCGGATCGAGATGGAACGAGAGATATTTCGGCCGTGGTTTAGGACGCGACCTTGTCGAAAGGCGTAAGTTTCGAATCGGGAATGCGGGAAATCGAGACGCGGAGTGTCCGGGACGTCTCTAGTTCGCCCATCGGCAAACTAAGCCGGTCCTATGGGCGAACTAGTTAAGCATGTTTTCGTTCGCCCATCGGCGAACTAAGCCGGGCCCGGCTTAGTTCACCAATGGGGGAACTAGAGAGTGTTTTCTTAGTTCGCCCATCGGCGAACTAAGCCGGGTCCGGCTTAGTTCGCTGATGGGCGAACTAGTTGCGACTAGTTCGCGTTTTACGGCTTTTTTGGTTTTTTGTGGTTTTTTGCGGTTTTGTAAAAACGATCTTCGAGTTTTATAAAACGATTCTCGGATTTCATAAAACGACTTTTGAGTTTTATAAAAACGATCTTCGAGTTTTATAAAACGATCCTCGAGTTTTATAAAACGGTTTCTCGAGTTTTAAAAAATGATTCTCGAGTTTTATAAAACGATTTTCGAGTTTTATAAAACGGTTTCTCGAGTTTTATAAAGCGATTTCTCGAGTTTTATAAAACGATTCTCGAGTTTTATAAAACGATTCTCGAGTTTTATAAAACAGTTTCTCGAATTTTATAAAACGGTTTCTCGAGTTTTATAAAATGGTTTCTCGAGTTTTATAAAACGATTCTCGAGTTTTATAAAATGATTCTCGAGTTTTATAAAACGATTCTCGAGTTTTATAAAATGATTCTCGAGTTTTATAAAACGATCCTCGAGTTTTATAAAATGATTCTCGAGCCTTATAAAACGATTTCTCGAGTTTTATAAAACGATTCTCGAGCTTTATAAAACGATTTCTCGAGTTTTATAAAACGATTCTCGAGCTTGGTAAAACGATTTCTCGAGCTTTATAAAATGGTTTCTCGAGTTTTATAAAGCGATTCTCGAGTTTTATAAAACGATTCTCGAGTTTTATAAAACGATTCTCGAGTTTTATAAAACGATTCTCGAGCTTTATAAAACAATTTCACGAGTTTTATAAAACGATTCTCGAGCTTTATAAAACGATTTCTCGAGCTTTATAAAATAATTTCTCGAGTTTTATAAAACGATTTCTCGAGTTTTATAAAATGATTCTCGAGTTTTATAAAACGATTCTCGAGCTTTATAAAACTGTTCTTTTTGCGGAAAGTTTTGGCTATTAATTCCGTCGTACTGATTTTGACCCCAACAGTTAGCCCCCCAGCTCGTAAGAATCTTGAGATTCTTGCGAGTGGTTTGAGCTTGTTTGGCGAGTTTGGCGAGTTTGGTGGAATTAGGCGGAACTTTAATGGCCAAAAGTTCAAAGGTGAATAGTAAGATTCTTCTCTATAAGTAGATGGAGTGAGTTCTGGAAATTTTTCATTCATTCCTCCATAACTTGCTTAAGTTTTAGGAAGACTTCTTTCTAGTTTCTCTTCTTGATTTTTCCTTTCGATTACCCAACATGTCTTTCGGACGGAGAATTTCTGATAATGCTCATGCATCAATCTTTGATCCGAGCGACCTTGACACTTCCGGCAGCTGTTCTCTCCCCAAGCCGGTCTTCCAACGTTTCTTTACGACTAAGGAAGAGTTCGCAGACTACTATTCAGCTGTGAGAGCCGCGGAGGTGCCGTCTCCGAATTTCTGGGTTCTGAAAAGAAAGAATCCTCGGAAGAGGGTAGTTGGCGTGAGCACGAGTACCGTTGGTTCTCTCAGATATTTGAAAAATACCTGCGCGATCCCCGAGTCGGTTCAGTTTTGCATCCCTGCCGAGGGTATGAGTGCCGGGGATCCGCCTCTGGGTTATTTCACGTGCTATGAAGCCTTTCTGCTAACCTGCCATCTATGGTTTCCTATTCCTCGGGCCATTTTTGAATTCTTGGATAGGTTTGGAGTACCATTCGGCCAACTACACCCTAAAGGCTTACAACACCTTATCGGGATTCTGGTGTTGGGGTACGAACGCGTTATGTCCCTTGACGCGGATTATCTTTTGTCCATATTGACGTTCAAGGTGAGGAAGGATGGTTTTTACCTAGCCCCTCGACGGGGCATGACGGTTGTTGGCGGGCTTGCCTCGAATGATCACGACTGGATTTGCCGTTTCTTTTATGTTAAAATTGACGGCGAATCGGTGGAGGAGAGTTGTATTCCTTTGATTAGGGCTGCGCGGGTGACAAACGGTATTTCATTAACGTGATACCCATATCTATGTTAACATAGGTTTTAACTTTTTCGTTTGTTTCGCAGTGCCTGCGCTTCCGGTACCGATGCTTGAAGATTTTCCGAAGGTTATGAATCTTCTGCGCGGTGGCNGATTAGGGCTGCGCGGGTGACAAACGGTATTTCATTAACGTGATACCCATATCTATGTTAACATAGGTTTTAACTTTTTCGTTTGTTTCGCAGTGCCTGCGCTTCCGGTACCGATGCTTGAAGATTTTCCGAAGGTTATGAATCTTCTGCGCGGTGGCCCGCTTCATTGGGGATTTTTTTCTCCGAAAAGGATCCGTCGCGCTGCCACCTATTATTCGTCCGGTTTTTCTCGTGATGGTCATGCCGATCTTAAAGCGGACGATGGCGCGGAGGAGAGGGAAAGATCTAGATCTCCGAAGGATAGAGAAGTTCCGGTCGACCGTGATGCGGCATCTATCGACGATTTTGACATCGAGGATCTTATCGATTTTTCACCTTCCGAATTCGATCCGGCCGAGACGTCATCTCGAGGGCCAGCCGACACACCGTTTGCGAAAGCGTCGAGGCTTTTCAACAAGGTTTGCCTATTCATTTGTATGATTGTATACGTACGTTTTTATGAAGGATGTTTGCTCTGTTTTGCAGAGTCTTCGCTTTATGAGCGAGGCGGTGAATGCGAATAGTGCGGAGCTTCGCAGGGCCGAGTCCAGGGCTGCAGCAGCAGAGGCGGAGGCTGTTCGTATCAGAGAGGAGATCGATGCCAGTTTCTCTCGTGCCCAGGATTTGGCCGCGAAGGAGACTGCTCGTGTGAGAGAAGAATATGAAGCTGAATCTCGTCGAAGCTTAGAACTTTCCGATGCGATGGCCCGACGTGCTTGTAGGGCAGGCAAAAGAGAGGTTGCTGCGGAGTTGATGGCTCGGCGCGAGCGGTTCGTGCCTCTTTATGCGGAATTTGAAGATGCGCAAAGAGCGAATGGTAATTTCCGCGAGTGTCGGGGCGTAGTTGGGGGTTTGCATCTTACCCAAGAGCCGGACTATTCGTATGAGGCTGCGATTGCGAAGCAGAAGAAGCGTCTAGCTAAGAGAGAAAAGAAGAAGAACGGATCCGCTAACCCCGGGAAGGTTATGTGGGATCAGTGGGATCCTATCGTGGTATCGCCGGATTCGATCAAAGTTGGACCTGAGATCCCGGATATGGGTGGCGAGGTCGATCAGTCCGCTTTTGACGACTTTGATGTGTGATGTTCTTAGTTTTTTCGATTTTGTCGTTGTTTTTCCGGGACTGGCCGTTGGTGGCTTTGAATCCCTACCGCTGGGCGGTGTGTATTTGGATGTTTAATAAGAAAATATTTTCTAAGTATGAAAATCGTTTTTTATGTTAGATGTAGAGGAAAGAATACGAGTTGTCATCTCGTACCTAACTCTTTGGTGTAAATCGTCCGATTCGTTAACTCGGGAGATTTTGATTTTCGCGAGTGCTTAGATGTGGGCGAAGAGACATGCCTTTAGGATCTCGATTCATGCCTTGAGACGTTAGCGACCAGTGTGCTGGGTTTAGGGCAAGACCTAGGTTTACTTTCGGATTGGGGCTGTGCGATGACTAATCGACTTTCGTTTTTCCCGTTGCAAATTTAACCTGATTCCATACCGATTTAGAATCCGCGATAGGTTCTCGGCTTATACGATTCGTCTGGTTGGAATCGAGCATCTCACCGGGAGACTGTCCCGGAAGTGCTGACCAAAAATTTGGATTTCTTTTATAGCGCGCTATTTTATCCTCGTCGGATGTATGCGGACCGATAGGTCAGTGCGTTAGTTTAGGACGGCTAGCGTGATCGACGGGGCCAGTCACCGAGCGTTCGTGTTTTTATAGTCGCGGACGGACTGTGGAGAACTATTTTTCTTAGAGAATTTAGGCGACGTCTCGCCCGTTCTTTCCGAAAATATTTTGATATGCGAATTTTTGTAAAAATGATTGAGTAATTGTTACTGCGGAAGCGATTTTCCGGATTTGCGTTTTTCGATGATAGCGGAGATATTCTAACTTTATCTTTATTAAAAATTTCGAAAATTTTTCGATTACAAAGTTAAAAGAAATTTTGTAAAAAATTTTGGGAGTATACGAATACTCGTATACTCACCCACTCCCCCCCGCTTTGGAAAGGGGGATAGCTGAACTCGTCTTTAGGCGAGCTGCCTACGTATTCCTTTCGGAAATCAAGCCATCTCGTAGTTCTGATAGTTTGCGCGAGTGTGCTTACTCGGCTGTCGTAGACTTCTCGATCACTTTAGTCGCGGGATCGATGTCTTTATCCGGGATTGTCTCCTCCGGTTGGGCGGAAGCGATGGGTGCGGAAACTTCTGGTTTCTCGGCCGTTGCTTGCTTCGGGTCGTTGTCTGCGGGCGGTGGCGTGACCTTTGCCCGTTTTGGTTTCACGATCGCGACCGCTAATTGCCTCAGCTTATGTTCGGCCAGGAAGCAAGATCGCGATTGTCTTTGGCATCCCCAAANACTTCTGGTTTCTCGGCCGTTGCTTGCTTCGGGTCGTTGTCTGCGGGCGGTGGCGTGACCTTTGCCCGTTTTGGTTTCACGATCGCGACCGCTAATTGCCTCAGCTTATGTTCGGCCAGGAAGCAAGATCGCGATTGTCTTTGGCATCCCCAAATCACAGCGACTCCCGTAGGCGTCGGGAATTTGATGCCTAAGTGATGGGTGGACAGAACCGCCTTCATGGAATTTATCCAAGGCGTGCCCATAATCACGTTGTAGATAGCCGGGACATCGACTACCGCGAAGTTAACGATTTTCGTCACTTCTTTCGCGACGACCGGTAGTCGGATTGATCCCAAGGTCATTGACGTTTCGCCGGAGAAACTAGTCAGCAGTTTTGGAATCGGCTCGAGTTCCGAGAGGTCGATTCCCATTCGCGCTAGCGTGTTGCGGAAGATGACGTTGACCGTGCTTCCGGTATCAACCAGGATTCGCGCAACCTCTAGATCGCTTATCACCAAATCGATGACAAGGGGATCAGAATGCGGTTGGTCGATTCCGCCGGTTTCAGCATCGTTGAAAGAGATTACTCCTGTCGGAGAATCGTCCATCGGCACCTTCAAACTCGAGCCGGTTTCGGCTTTACGTTGGTAGGATTTTATTGACGAGACGGTGTCGTTAAAGTATGGCGATTCGCCGATGATCATGTTGATTTTTCGGCGGTTAGCGTCGTTTCCCTTCTCGTCTGTTTTTCTTCCGCGTTTTTCGCCCGACTGATTTCCCTGAGGATTGACGAGACGGTGCACGTTTTTGTCATTCTTCGGGACGCGGTCCGAATCGCGGATGAGATCCTTGACGCTTGATATCTCGGAAAGTTCTCCCGTGACCAACTTTGCGGCCAGCCTAGCGCCGAGAACTTTGCAGTTCACGGTGGATTGACCATGGGTTTGGTGGAGGTCGCAGAAAGAATTCTCGTCGTAATTCGAATTTCTCGTCCACGTGTTACCCGTAGTTCGCCCTTGCTCCGAACCGGAATTGATAGCGTAGTTATGCGCCCCTCGGAGATCCCGCCCCTCGTGATGGACGAATTTGTCGTTACGAGAGCTTTTCTTTTTCTGCTTCTGCTCGGACGCGTTATCCCTCGCGGATGTTTTCGCCGGCTTATGCTTCTCGGACAGGATTTTAGTTTCCTCTTCGATTGTTATGAAGTCGGTGGCCTTATGGAGCGCATCCTGGACCGTCCGCGGTTTTTTGAGAGTTATCCATCTGCGGAACTCCGATTTATACCAGAGTGATTTTCTTAACGCGTCGATGGTGTCTTTGTCGCTGATCCCGCTAACCCTAGCCATGACGAGTTTGAATCTACTCCTGAAGTCGCGGAGAGTTTCGTCTTCCTCGTGCACCAAGCTCCAGAGATCGGCGTCGGAGGTCTCCGGGTTGATGAACATCGAGTACTGTTTCAGGAACTCCGAAGCCAGTCGACGGAAACTTCTGATCGAATTCCGCCTAAGTTTGGCGAACCATTCGAGCGCGGCTCCTTCTAGGTTTTCGACGAAGAGGCGGCAGTAACCTGCGTCTTTTTCGTGGTCCTTGAGCTTGGCTCGTCCCATGGTGATCTGGAACGCCTGAGGTGCGCTTTGGGATCGGTCGTCCCGTCGTAAGTTGGCACCTTAAGCTTTCCGGGATCGGGCAGTTTGATCTCGATGATGCGAGCCGTGAAAGGCGTTTTCCGAGATTCGTACAGCAGCCGATCGATCTCGGGTGCGGCGCTGGTCGCGTGGTGAATCTGAGATTTCACCGCTTTTACCGCTGCGGCCGTTTTGGTAATGTATTCGCGGAGATCGCGAATCTCGGTCTGATTGCCAGCAGTTTTCCGACCCTGTCGGCGTTTGCTGCGAGTGACCGGAGATCGCTCCTCGGNGCCGATCGATCTCGGGTGCGGCGCTGGTCGCGTGGTGAATCTGAGATTTCACCGCTTTTACCGCTGCGGCCGTTTTGGTAATGTATTCGCGGAGATCGCGAATCTCGGTCTGATTGCCAGCAGTTTTCCGACCCTGTCGGCGTTTGCTGCGAGTGACCGGAGATCGCTCCTCGGCGGTTTTTGCGTATCGCGCGAAGTCAAGTTCTCCTTCGTCTCCAGTAAAGGAACGTTCGGGAGACGACTCCGGTTGAGGACTGCGAGTTTTCCTTCTCCTAGGATGGACGTCGGCGTCTTCGTCTGTTGAGTTGGCCTGGTCGCTCGTTTCCAGGTTGATCCTTTCGATGCCGTCGCCTTCGGTCTCCTGTTCGCGAGTAGGAGATTTTTCCGATTTGTTCAGCGTCATGTCAGGGTTTTCTTTTCCGGAATCCTTTTCCGGTACGTTTCCCTGATCGATTCTGGGACGATCCATAGGAGCGCCGAAATCGAGTCTCCATCCGCGGATTTTGGTATTTCTGCGGGGGCGAATTGCTTTGGTTCTCGCAGTTAGGGTTTCGAGCCGTTTTGCGAGTGAACCAATGAGCGTTTCCTGCTCTTCCGATTTTTTGTTAAACTCGGAAACCATCTTTTCGACGGTCTCGGCGTTAGCGTTTGTAGCGTTGGCCGCATGCGCGTCTTTTGGTAGCGGTGTTTCAACGTTGTCGCGTTCGTCGCGAGTTTGGTTGTCACCAGTCATCGTTTCTTCGTCGTGCATGTTGCGGTTACGGTGTAAGATAGATCCGACCCCCCCTCCTTCTAGCGCCAAACTGTAGGAGTCGATTTCACCCTACTGTCAAATAAATCGTAAATAAGGAAACTTCGGGAAAACCCTAAGTTTCCAGAGGAACCGGCTATCTGCGAGAACTGCACAACGAAAATAAGAAAACGATAACTTAGAATTAAGATGAGAATAAACGAAAATAGAGAGCAAAGAGGTTCTTATTCCGAATCTGCGTTGAACTGGTACAAAGAGAGTAGCCGAAAACGTAAGAACTAGAAAACCCTAATTGAGACGCAGCTCGCTAACAGAAAAACGGAAAGATTCCTAAATGCTAATTTTGGTGGTGAGAGCTCTGCGTTTCGTGTGTGTGCTTCTGCCCTAGACCTCCTCTTTATATACTCCTCGTCTTGGCTATCCGATCTTTCCATTTCGCCCAGATTTGACTAAATCGGGAATTTTCCATTCTTCTCGATCCTTCCTTTTCTTCTGCGGAAATCTTCTATTTCTCTTCAAATCTTCCTTTTATGTTTAAACTTGACTTTTATTTTCTTTCTGCGAGTAAACCGTCAAAACGTTATCAAATCTGCGGGTTAGATTCCGTTAAAATCGCGAGATGGGTTTTTATCGCGTTTTAGGTCCTTCCGGGTCGTTTTGCGATAAAAACCATTTTCCGACTTTTTACGGGATTGTTTCCTGATCTGACGTCGTTTTTAATAAATTTCTCGAGTTAATCGCAAAGTTTTACGATTTACTCGACTTTTTATTAAAAACACGTTTTTATGACTTACTCGGCGTTTTTTTTATTAAAAGCGCGTTTTTATGATTTCGACGAGAAATCTCGAATAAATCGTATAGTTTAGGCAATGTTCGGTGTTTCGTTTAACCGTTGCCGTTTTATACCATTTCCTCGAGTTCTTTCCGAGAAAACGAAGTTTTACGGTTTTTATCGTAAAACTCGAACGGTAAGTCGGATCGAGATGGAACGAGAGATATTTCGGCCGTGGTTTAGGACGCGACCTTGTCGAAAGGCGTAAGTTTCGGATCGAGACGCGGAGTGTCCGGGACGTCTCTAGTTCGCCCATCGGCGAACTAAGCCGGGACCGGCTTAGTTCGCCGATGGGCGAACTAGCCAAGCATGTCTTAGTTCGCCCATCGGCGAACTAAGCCGGGCCCGGCTTAGTTCGCCGATGGGCGAACTAGAGAATGCTTCTTAGTTCGCCCATCGGCGAACTAAGCTGGGTCCGGCTTAGTTCGCCGATGGGCGAACTAAAGAGTGACTCTTAGTTCGCCGATGGGCGAACTAGAGACTGTATTCTTAGTTCGCCCATCGGCGAACTAAGCCGTTCGCCGATGGGCGAACTAGTTGCGACTAGTTCGCGTTTTACGGCTTTTTCGGTTTTTTGCGGTTTTTTGTGGTTTTGTAAAAACGATCTTCGAGTTTTATAAAACGATTCTCGGATTTCATAAAACGACTTTTGAGTTTTATAAAACGATCCTCGAGTTTTGTAAAACGGTTACTCGAGTTTTATAAAATGATTCTCGAGTTTTATAAAACGATTCTCGAGTTTTATAAAACGGTTTCTCGAGTTTTATAAAGCGATTTCTCGAGTTTTATCAAACGATTCTCGTGTTTTATAAAACGATTCTCGAGTTTTATAAAACAGTTTCTCGAGTTTTATAAAACGGTTTCTCGAGTTTTATAAAATGGTTTCTCGAGTTTTATAAAACGATTCTCGAGTTTTATAAAACGATTCTCGAGTTTTATAAAACGATTCTCGAGTTTTATAAAACGATCCTCGAGTTTTATAAAACGATTCTCGAGCCTTATAAAACGATTTCTCGAGTTTTATAAAACGATTCTCGAGCTTTATAAAACGATTTCTCGAGTTTTATAAAATGATTCTCGAGCTTTATAAAACGATTTCTCGAGCTTTATAAAATGGTTTCTCGAGTTTTATAAAGCGATTCTCGAGTTTTATAAAACGATTCTCGAGTTTTATAAAACGATTCTCGAGTTTTATAAAACGATTCTCGAGCTTTATAAAACAATTTCTCGAGTTTTATAAAACGATTCTCGAGCTTTATAAAACGATTTCTCGAGCTTTATAAAATGATTTCTCGAGTTTTATAAAACGATTTCTCGAGTTTTATAAAACGATTCTCGAGTTTTATAAAACGATTCTCGAGCTTTATAAAACTGTTCTTTTTGCGGAAAGTTTTGGCTATTAATTCTGTCGTACCGATTTTGACCCCAACATCTTGATGAAAAGGGTCATCTAGGTTCCTCCTCCAGTGGTACTCTTGGGAGATGGGAGCTAAGAGACTCCTCTTTGATCTTTTTTGGACAGTTCGTCTTTGAGTGCAGCAGTGAGTTACAGGCGGAACAGTCCAGTTCGAGCCTCTCATACTCAAAGGTAACGATGCTTTCCTCTCCCGAGTCAAATTCTACGATTTATTCTTTGACTAGAGGTTTCAGTCCATCGACCAAAACTCTTACCCTTGCTATTTTCTTAGTCAGCTCATGATTTTATAGAGTACCAAGCTCTTGGCCTACTAGGACAAGCATATCTTCTGCTAGTAGTGAAGGGATAAACCTTTGATTTTTATCCAGAACGGAATCAGGGATGGGAAGGAGTCCGAGATATCAGGTTCCCATCTTTGGAGAATCACCATCCAGTAGGCAAAATGGTAAGGCATGTTGTCTAGGACTCGTCTTAGGTCTTCTTTTCTTTCAAACCTAAATTGGAAACAATTATTACCCAGGTCTGAGCCCAGTGCATTTCCTTGGAGGTTCCATTTTCTCGGTAAGGCCGGGAGGAAAGCCCATGAGTGTAAGTTTGTTATATTTGATGAGGGCTGAGTTATCAAGGTTAGGATCCTTGATTCTTTTGATTTCACCGCTATTTTCATCTCTCATATGATGCTTACCCTTCTCTTCTTCTGTGAACTTTGGTACCATGTTTTAGGCGTGTTGTGAAAACAACTCCAGAAACCAAAAACCCCCTTGTTGGAGGAGTTAAAGTCGACTCCTAACAAGCTTTAAAAGGTCTGGGAGGATCTGGATGGAGCTAGAACACATGTTGGATGGAAAGGGAGATTCAGTGAAGGCTCCTCAGGATGTAACTTGGGGAAGAGACGGTGAGACAGCTGAGGAATGAAGCAAAACGTAAGGATCTGAACTGGATCTGAGGCTTTAGGACACGGAAAATAGACAATGAAGAGCTGGGAAGATGATTCATCCTGCAACTGTATTTTGCATTTCCTATTCTTATCTCAAATTTCAACTATCCAATTTTGTTAGGAAGCCTTTATTGACGCATTCAAGCTTTGCTTTGGATTCGCTGTCATCTTCGTATGAAAATTTATCTATCTTAGCGTTTTTTACTTATGTAATTTATTATTATAATCAAAGAGGATGGTTACCTCTAGTTGTATCCATAAACATTGAAGTTAATGAAATCAAGTTGTGTTAAAAAAAAAGACGTTGCAAGATTGCTTTGAATTCTGGCCAGTACTGGATGCAAGGTTGGGCTTTTACTTCCTCAAGTCTCAACTTTTCTTTGCTTTTTTTTCCTTTGTCAATACACTGCCATTCAACATTTACAAAGTATTATTTTCTTTGTGAATAACAGAATCTACATCAAGAGAACTTCGGTAAAAAAAAAAGGATAATGTATTTCCTATTCAAATATACAGTCCCAATCCGAACTAATTTTGGTATTCTTATAAGTGAAGTCAAGTTTATTAATTGAGGTTCCTACCAATGATTTAACTATCTAGATCTTAAAAATCCGTGTAGAAATTAGAACAAATATTTTATTCAATGAAATTTTTGAAGAAGATTTTAGCAAAACATAAAAGAAAAGAAAAACAAAGTGTAGAAAGATATAATTGTGGGAACCAAAATTCACAATTGTCGATTTCCGTTAAATAAGGAAACTTAGGAAAACCTTAATTTTCCAGAGGAACTGGGTCTCTGCGAAAGCCAACGACAAATAACCAAATAAATGCGAAAAATATGAAAAACGTAATAAAACAAATTTAAAGAAAAAGTAGATCATATTTCGATTTCGCGTAAAGGCGTTGCGATCATTACAAGGGTTTACAAGGGCTTTGGCCGCAGGGCCGTCAGCGAGTTATCAACATAAAAACCTTAAACTTAATCGAGTCGCAGCTCGATAACAAAAGACGGAAAAAAATAAGAAAAAGGATTTGATTGATTTCGGACAGAACCTTATGAAAGGCTGCATACGTACCCCTTTCGAGGATCAAGTCGAACGTAGTTCAGTTGATAGAGCTGGACCAGAGATCGAACTGCCTAGGCGAGTTCGTCTAGTAATTGAGCGCCAGTCATAGAAACCGAACTTGTCGAGAAAAAGCCTAAGTTTCTAAGTGCGGAAAATTCTAAGTCTAGAAAACTTGTAATAGTCTCAGATGAGAGCGCTGAAATTCGTCCCCTTGCTTCTTCCATATGCCTCTTGCTTATATACTCCCTTCCTAGGCGGTTTAGTCTTTCCATTTCGTCCAGATTTGAGTTTATCGGGAATCTTCCATTTATCTTGATCTTTCCTTTTTTCCCGCGGAAATCTTCTATTTATCCTCAAACTTGACATTTATCTTCAAGTTTGACATTTATCTTCTTTCTGCGAGTAAATCGCCAAAACGTCGTTGGATCTTCGGGTTGGACTTCGTTTAAATTCGCGAGTGGCTTTTATCGCGTTTTAGGACTTTCGGAGCCGTTTTGCGATAAATCCGTATTAAGACTTTAGACGAGATCGTTTCCTGATACGATGTCGTTTTTAGATAAGTTTCTCGAGTTAATCGCAAAGCTAGGAAATGTTCGATGTTTCGATTAATCGTTGTCGTTTTCTACAATTTACTCGGGGTTTTATTAAAAACGCGTTTTGTACGATTTTTACGAAAACTCTCGAATAAATCGTATAGTTTAGGCAATATTTGGTGTTTCGTTTAACCGTTGCCGTTTTATACGATTTCCTCGAGTTCTTTTCGAGAAAACAAAGTTTTACGGTTTTTATCGTAAAACTTGAATGATAGGACGGATCGAGACAAAACGGGAGACATTTCGACCGTGATGCGGAATATGATCGTGTCGAAGGACGTATGCCTCGAATCAAGGATGTGGGGGATCGAGGCTCGGGACGGTCGGCTCGACGTACGGCGAGCTAGTTCAGCTTGGCCAGGTCGCCGTATGGCGAACTAGGCGACAAGAACCTGTGGGGCAAAGTCAGCACCTCTTAGTTCGCCGTTGGGCGAACTAGTCGAGACGAAGCTAGTTCGCCCAACGGCGAACTAGGCCGGCTTGGCTTAGTTCACCGTTGGGCGAACTAGCCGGGACGGGGCTAGTTCGCCCAACGGCGAACTAAGCCGGTGAACTTGGCGATAAGAACCTGTAGGGCAAAGTCAGCGCCTCTTAGTTCGCCATTGGGAGAACTAGCCGGGACGAGGCGCTTAGTTCGCCGGTGGGCGAACTAGCCGGGACGATGCTAGTTCGCGTTTTATGGTGGTTTCGGTTTTTCGCGGTTTTGTAAAACGATTCTTCAAGTTTTATAAAACGATTCTCGAGTTTTATAAAACGATTTTTATAAAACGATTCTTCGAGTTTTATAAAACGATTCTCGATTTTTATAAAACGATTCTTCGATTTTTATAAAATGATTCCTCTAGTTTTATTAAATGATTCCTCGAGTTTTATAAAACGATTCTTCGAGTTTTATAAAACGATTCTCGAGTTTTATAAAACGATTCTTCGAGTTTTATAAGACGATTCTCGAGTTTTATAAAACGATTCTTTGAGTTTTATAAAATGATTCTCGAGTTTTATTAAACAATTCTTCGAGTTTTATACAACGATTCTCGAGTCTTATAAAACGATTCTCGAGTTTTATAATACAATTCTTCGAGTTTTATAAAACGATTCTCGAGCTTTATAAAACGATTCTCGAGTTTTATAAAACGATTCTTTGAGTTTTATAAAACGATTCTTCGAGTTTTATAAAACGATTCTTCGAGTTTGATATAACGATTCTCGGGTTTTATAAAACGATTCTCGAGTTTTATAAAACGATTCTTCGAGTTTTATAAAACGATTTCTTTTATATTTTTCGGAGATTTTTTGCCATTGATTGCGTCGTGACCGATTTTGACACCAACAATAATCATAACGGTGACTATTTGGTTACAAATAAACAATGGCTTAGGGCATTAATTTATTTTTTTGTACCGGTTAGGGCATCAATTTGATTTCAGATAAAAATTAGAAGCATGTTTTTTTAAACAAAAAAGCTAGAAGCAGGTTTACATATATATATTTTTTGTATGGTGTACGTACATCAATGTTTCTTCTTACACAATCTTTCTTTCTCTAATTATATTCAGACACTTTATATTTAAATTTCACTGCATTGACTTATATTTTCATCAAATTTTTATTTGATAGTTAATAGTTATTCCATTTGTTACTTCTTAAAAAGTGTACATGTACACTATATAAATTTTAATATAAATTACCACATTATTTCTCATATATATACGTGTATATAATGTTTTATTTATTTTTGTTTTGTAGTATATTTCTAAACATTTTATTTTTTGTGCCGACAATTTTTTATTAATTTTCTTTCAGTTTTGTGTTTTATTTGTTATAAAATATTTATGCATTTTAAACATTTAGCTAATTTTTTATTTTGCTTAGGAAACCAAGAACTACTCACACGGCTCCAGATATAATGCATTTGAGCGAATTATAAAAGTTATCTTCCCTATGTCTATATTTTTTTTATGCGGTGTTATTGGTTAGTATATTTAAAATGAATTGATTTGGTTTTATAATATAGTGTTATTTAGTGACAGATTTTAAATCTTTAATCAAAATCTATTGTTATTGGTTATTGTATTTAAATATTTTATTAAAAAAAATTCAAATCTAGTGTTATTAGTTTTTTTATGTACAGTCTCTTTAATAAAAGAATTTAAAATCTATTGTTATTCAATTTAAGATTTAAATACAAGATTAGAAATCTTGTGTTATTCATGTTTGATAAAAGATTATAATTCCTTTGACTTGAAATATGTCCAATGGATTTGGATACAACTTTCCGTTTAAAATATACGAGTTCAAATCCAATGTATTGCCTCATGATTCTATAAACAGTTTCAGTTAAAACCGAGACTCAAATGAAAAAAAAAACATGACGTGATGAAAATCACTCATGTAGTTGCAACTTGCAACATTTCTCACTTCTTAAGGCTGTGGCTCCCATTTTGTAAAGGCTGTGTCTCCCATTTTGTTTGTATTTTAGCATGAGGAAATTACTAGAATGATACACAAAAGCTTGTATATAACTAGAATAGTATACATTTTCAAAAAATTACTAGAATGTTTTTATATTCTTAGTAAATTACAATAAACACCCTTGTTTAATTTTGTTACTATTGATACAAATTTTAATTATTAAATCCACATCATAATTTGACAATCCACGTCACTAATTTGTGTCATCAACAATTACACTGGAAAATGAACAGTCCCATATTTCCGGTGAACAAAAAAAAAATCTTAATGTCACAACTTCTTCGTCACAACTTTCGTTAAACCCTAACCGATTACGAATTCACTAAATCATCTTCGTCACAACTAATACTCTCGTATCGAACTGTTTCCGATATCGTAAATCATCTCCGTTATCATCTTTGTCGACCTCGTTAAATCCTAACCGTCTCCGATATCATCTTCGTCGGCATCCTCTTCTCCGCAAAAGTTTCGACGCAATCGTGTCTACGACATCATCTTCTCTAGTATGTTGTGCCTGAGTTTAATTTATATTGTGACCGAGTTTGGTTTACGACGTGTCTGAGTTATAGATTATGTTGTAACTGAGTTATTGTATAGTGTGGCTGAGTTGAGTTTGATTTATGACGTGGCTGAGTTATTGATTATGATCCGAGTGAGTTATTGATTATGTTTTGGCTGAGTTATTGATTACGATGGCTGAGTTATAGATTATGGTGTGCCTGAGTTATATATTATGTTTTGGCTGAGTTATTGATTATGTTTTGACTGAGGTATTGATTATGATTCAGCTGAATTTTGTTTCTATTACGACTGTGTTATATGGTGGCTGAGTTATTTATTATGTTGTGGCTGAGTTTTGTTACTATTGCGGCTGATTTATCTATATATGTGTTTTAGGATCAGATGGCTATTTCTGAAGATCAAGCACGGGATTATCATCCATGACTTTACGCTGAAGGGGCTTCTAATCTAGAAAATAAAGAGATTAATCACAATTTGCAGATGAGAAAATTTTTTAACGTCAGAGAAGCAATAGGACGGGATGTGTGGGATCACATGAGACAGAGTCCTCTTGGAATTATTGTGAAGTTAGCTGAACGCAAAAGCGTGTGGTCTGGTAGGACTGTCCACTATCTACTATGTCGACAGCTTCGAGTATACATGAAGGAGATTTGGAGTCTAGTTGGCGATGAACGTATCAGGTTTAGCTTACTCGAATTTGATGAGATCACTGGGTTAAACACAGATCCAGTGCCAATAGAAAGTTTTGAACATGACCAATACAAAGCGTTTTGGGAGGAGTTGAATCTGCCGCTTGGGATGGGACCCAAGTTAAATGAACTGAGGGCAGCATTAGAGGTATGTCCGGCCTGGATTTTTGAAAAGCGTAAATGGTTAGGGCTGTTACTTCTTCAAGCCATGGGACTTTATGCTTTGTATCATAATTCTAGGATACTGTTTGAAAGTGCAAAAAGAGTATTCGATGATGAAGCCATGATGACGTATCCATGGGGGCGGACTGCATATGAATTTCTTGTTAACTCTATTAAGATGTTGAATCCACAAGGAAGGACATACACCATAAGTGGTCTGAAGGACGTGTTGTTGGTTTGGGCGTATGAATCTGTCATTTGTTTTGGAGAGCATTTTGGGAGAGTGGTCAATGAGCAAGAAGTTCACTTTTTCGATGGGGTGGAAAGCGTACACATTCAAGTTTTGATACGGTCATTACTGAGGAGATTAGAGAACATGGCGAGGTAAGGTGTCAACTGATTTATTATTTATTTGTTGGCTGAGTTATAAGTACTTATGTACTTAAGTGGCTGGGATTTTTGGTATTAGTTATTTGATGGCTGAGTTAGCATGTATATAATGTCTGAATTATTAGTTATTTTATGGCTGAGTTATTAGTTGTTTTATGGCTGAGTTATTAGTTGTTTTATGAACACATAAAAGTAGTATTAAAGCACCAAAAACCCAGCCACCATATAAACAATATCACAACATCTTGGTATTAGTTTTGATGGCTGAGTTAGTATGTACATAGTGGCTGGGTTTTTTGGTATTAGTTATTTGATGGCTGAGATAGTGTTTACTTTGTGGCTGAGTTATTAGTTTTTAACGGGTGAGTTATTTATTGTTTTATGGCTGTGTTATTAGTACTTTGATAGCTGAGTTATTATGTATTTGGTAGCTGATTTTATAGGTGCGCGTGAGAAAAATGGTTATGAAGGACTCCGTAGAAGAATTGTTTCCTCAGTGGCCGGATGAAGCAGATAACCCGCAACTCGTTAACTTGATAACAAACATATATGCAGGTCGGTTTGTTAGAGGTTTTTGGGGAACACAGATGAAACGCAAACAAACAGAGGCTGGTGTTTCGTCAAACGCTAAGCCACCCATTAAGAAGCAGAAAAAAGTGAGCAGCTTCCAAGTGGATGAAGCTGCTGTGGAGGGAAAGGGTGCTTACGAGAAGGAAGATAAGGATGATATTGGGGAAAATCCGATAATGTTGAGATTAGTGTATACTCTGGATAGAATTGTCTCAAAAATAGACAGCTACGAGAACAGATTTGAAAACTTCGACGCGCGGTTATCCATAATTGAGTCTAGAGATATCGAGTCCAGTTATACGAACATTCCTGATTTAGTCAGAGTTGCAGTGGACGAGTACTTCTCTAAAGTTCCCCAACAATCTTTAACGTTACTATTATATTTACTTGATTTTATGTTTTTGTATAGCATGTTAGTGCGTCTCTGCGAATCCTCATCAAAAGGTCCATGCGAGATTCCAGCCCATTCTGGTCCAAGCGCATTGCATTTATTGACGTCTATTTTCTCAGTTATTGGGTTCGCGATTACCCGCAGTACAAGTTCAATCCTAAGCGGATGAAATTCACCGATAATGGCTATGAAGAGTTAATAAACGGTAGGATGCCCGCAGACTGTTCTACAAACTTGGAGTGGTATGAGGATGTGGATCACCTGTACGGAGTGCTTCAAACTGGAGGCGATCATTGGGTGGCGTTTCACGTGGATTTGCTTAAGGAGAAGATTGACTGCTATGATCCAATCATTGGACAGGTCACAGACGAAAGTGAAAAGAGAATGGTTGATGCATTTAAGCCTCTTACGCAAATACTACCTACGATGTTGAATGAAAATATTCCTACCAAATTTCGAAAACACAGAAAAAAACAGTTTTCGTTTCGAAGGAGGAAAGGCGATTACATTCCCCAAAACATCCAAGTTTGTGATTGTGGAGTGTATGCATTGAAGTTTGTGGAATGCTTAGTGCTTGGCGTAAATTTTGCTGGGATAAATGATAGGAATATTCAAGGTATGCGGGTGAAGATGGCAGCAAAGATCCTAGATGAAGGAGGAACTGACATGTATTCACAGTTTAAGTTGTCTTTGAACGATTTGTATATTTTTGCTAATGGTATATTTTATATAACCTAGCCGCAACGTTTTTATAATCCAGCCGTCTAGCCTTATATAACCCAGCCGAAACGTTTCTATAATCCAGGCGTCTTGCCTTATATAACTCAGCCATACCACAAACATACCCTAAAATCGAAAAAGTTTAATATAACCCAGCCACATCGTTTCTATAATCCAGCTATCTCGCCTTATAGAACTCAGCCATACCACAAACATACCCTAATATTAGGAAATGTACTTTAAAAATTTATTATAAATTAATATTATAAGTTTTAGATGAATATGTAATCAACACAATGTGTATACTTCATTGAATTTACAAGTTTTGGATTGACCATGATCTTGAGGTATAAGTTGTCTTACAAATACTTAAAACCTTATGTAACTGTATAGGTGTTGAACACACCAAATACAAAGTTCCATATAATTTTTTTTTTAACTGAATTTGTGTAATTTCTTATATTTTACAGTGGTACCTAAACGATAAACATTAAACCCTAAACCCCAAATACTTAACCCTAAACCTAAAACATAAAATTATCCTAAACATAAACTCAGCCGTAACATGTCAATAACTCAGCCGTTGGGAGGGAACTTGAAAATATGTTTGTGCGGGAACTTGAAAATATTCTAACCCAGACATGGTCCAGCTCTATATAACGATGTAATAAAGTAACTATTTCAGATGAAAGAGTGGGGATTAGGGTTCTAAAGGAAAAATGTCTTCCTCCTCTAACACTATCTTATCAGGAAATGTAAACCGACTACGTACGAATGGGGAGAGAGGAACGCCAAAACAGTGTTGGTGTGGTGCAGCCTCAGAGATATGTACATCCGGATCAGTTACAAATCCAGGAAGATTATACTATTGTTGTGCAAGAGGATATAATAAGGTTAAATTTTGTTATTATTTTCCATATATTCATTTCGTACAAGCAGATACATTTATTCAAATGGGCTGATGAGTGTTTGGTAGAAGAGGTTGAGGATATGAAGTTAGTAATGAGTGACATGAAAAAAGACTTGACCGATGTTAGGGCTAAATTCGGTCGGTTGGAGGAAGAGTTTGAAGGAATCAAGAAGGAATCAGAGGTGCGATGTGTAAGGAATGTGGTGGTTTGTGTGTTATTTGTAGGCATATTTTGCTACTATTCATTAATGTAGTCTTGTATCGTTTATCAATAACCCAGCCTTAATTTTACATAACTCAGGCTTATAGTTCAATAGCCCACCCGTAAAATTCAATAACTCAGCCGTTCATTTCAATAACTCAGCCGTGAATTTCATTTACTCAGCCTTAAAGTTCAATAACCCAGCTTTAATTTAACATAACTCAGGCTTATAGTTCAATAACCCAGCCGTAAAATTCAGTAACTCAGTCGTATTTTTCAAAAACTCAGCCGTGAATTTCATTTACTCAGCCTTAAAGTTCAATAACCCAGCCGTTAATTTCAAAAAATCAGTCTTAAAGTTCAATAACCCAGCCGATAATTTCAAAAACTCAGCCTTAAAGTTCAATAACCCAGCCGTCAATTTCAATTTCTCTGGAATAATTTAAGAGATCAACAAATCGACATGGCATGATATGATTGGATCGGTGTAATAATGTATACGGCTTTGGAAAGTGAAAAATCATAATCGACGTTTCTATATCTATCTCACGAAAAAAGCTCTCAGCGACCCTTTTAGGCGATTTCATTTCTTCGTGTACTTAAGGTAGATCGAAGCCTTAAATTTGTTGATTTTTCTTGATTTATATTAGGTTGCATATAGACTTCTTTGTTGTACGGTTTTGATTTGGGTTTTACTCGATTAGGGTTTGAACTCGATCTCAGTTTGAATCTCAAAAAATCAGCCTTACAGTCGTTTCTTGTTTGCAGATGGCGATTCCGCATGAACCTCATTTTTTCCAGCCTCTGCTTACTGGTTTCCAAAGTGGCGTGGTATACACACTCTTTGTCCTCTGTATATGTTTCTAATTTTGAGTTTTGCTTAACTTTGCCTTTTCTGACTTGCAGACAAACCACTTGCCTTCTTCTCAAAGCACATAAAAGGGAAGACAAACCAGACAACATGGAAACTAAGATCGGACACTTCAGATAACAATTGGGAAGTGATACAAGAAGGCAGGAGACTCACCGTAGGTTGGGAAGATTTTACCACAGCACATGACCTTCTAATCGGTGACATTGCCATTTTCAAACTCGAAGGAGACATGGTGTTTCATGTCACTCATTTTGGTCCTAGCTGTTGTGAGATTCAGTATACACATCCTCACATAATCAAGGAGGAAGCCGACGTGGATGATGATGCTGCGGGTGATGCTTCAATCAAAGTTCACCGTAATAGCATAGCAATCTTGTGAGATTTTGGTAAATTGTTTCTTTTGTTTCAGGAGGAATAGGGGCAATGTCTTCTTTCTCATTCGGCTACTGTTTTTTGGCTGAGGTCACTGCTTCAAATCTGAAAAAAGACAAACTTGTGAGTAGTTTACGTTTTGTGTCTCTATTTCAAATCTAAAAGAAGACAAACTTGTGTTTGCAGCATCTTAATGTTCTGTGTTTGCAGCATCTTCTTGTGGCAGCTACGCGTTCTACTGCTTTGAACAAACAATGCCAAGAGACGATACTAGTGAACAAAGAGGGAAACTCATGAACTGTGAATTTTCGATTTAACGAATCAGGCGGCATATATTGCATCAGAAAAGGCTGGAGAAATTTATGTTTTAATAACAGATACGACATAGGAGACTTAATTGTGTTCAATGTGGTTGGAGACGAGAAAACTTCTCCATTCATGTGTGTATGTCCGGAAAGCAAAGAGTGTTCTGAAATATTGAGCAAATACTTGACCAGAAAGAGTGGTGAGTCTTTTGTGTTGGAGTTGAATTGCAAAAAGTGTTCTTTCTCCCAATCATTGCTCCTGGTTTAACTTGCTTGTTTTGTCTTGTTCTGCAGGTCACATTGCTTCTGGCTCAACTTCGTCGTCCCTTCGTCTCACCGGTCGTACTGCCTAAGGTTGTAATGAATGTACTAACTAGGTCCTTTGGTTTGTTTCCTTTTCATAACTCTTGTAATGTACTATGCTTCTTTTGGACTTGTAAATGTACTATATTTCTTCCGGTTTAAGTCTCTTCTATATAACATAACTCAGCCGATAGATAATAATTAACCCAGCCGTCAAGTTCAATAACTCAGCTGAAAGTTTAATAACTCAGCCGGTAGAGAATAAATAACCTCGCCGTCAATGTCAATAACTCAGCTGAAAGTTCAATAACTCAGCCGGTAGAGAATAAATAACCCAGCCGTCAATTTCAATAACTCAGATGAAAGTTCAATAACTCAGCCGGTAGAGAATAAATAACCCGAGAATACGATGTTTCGTATTCAGTAAATTTCAATAACTCAGTCGTAATGTTCAAACAATGCCGTAAATTTCAATAAATTAATAACTCAGTCGCATTATTTAGTTAATTCAGCCACTTTGTATTATGAGATCTCTTGTATTATCAACTAATTAATAACTCGGTCGCATTATTTAGTTAACTCAGCCACTTTGTATATAGAAATTGAAATTGCAAAGAAAACACTAAAATCCATAACCCATCTGTATTACAACCAATAGTCTATAAACTGAAATTGCAAAGAAAATCAAAATAATAATAAATAAAACATCTTCACCACTTCCTTGTGTCAAAAATCAAGCTCATCGGTTCAAAATCACGGAAGAACAGCCCAACCTCTTTAATCCAGAAACAATGGTCACACATGTTGTCACCCTTACTGGTACCAATGGTCCACAGGCTGAATCAGTTTCTGTCCACATGAGCACAACATTGGCAACTGGTGAACGATGGCATAACCGATGAAATGAACTCCAATTTCTTTGAACGGAAGTCGTCACCATGCCACAAACCCCATCGCCATTTCACAGATCGCACTAGTTCCCCAATCCTAGCAGCAGGTTCCCTTGTAAAATGACTAAAATACTCCTCTTCATTCCAAAATATTTTCCTAATCATTGCGTATGCATACACGACACACTCATATCCTACATCCGCTGCACTCTTCATGAGAGTAAGACCTTCTTCTCGAATCTCATATGTGAAGAAAAACTGTACACCCTTCAAATATAGTGTTTGGGTTTCCCTCAGCGTAACAAGTTGGGAACAACGAAATAGGCATAGGGGCTTCGCATGGATATGATAGCAAATCAAAACAATGATATACCCTACGCCGCTCTGTTAACGCCTTCATCGACTTGCACGATGCCCTGAGGTTATAAAGATCTTTAATGGAATTACTGGCCACACGTTCAACAACTAACGCTTGAATTTCTTACGATAATCAGTTTGTGTCGACAAGGGTGAACTGATTGCGTGTTTAAATGAGTTGAAAAGGGGTCTTCTGTTTTCGAGAAGGCGGCCTTTCCTGTTCCTGGCATAGCATGCAACGTTTCTTATTTCGTATTTCTGGGAAACCGTTCATATTCTAAGATAACTCAGCCATAAGAGAATGAATAACTCAGCCGTACCATGTCATTAACTCAGGCTTACCATGTCAATAACTCAGTTGTGTCATGTCAATAAATTTATCCTAAAGATAACTCAGTCGTAGCATGTCAATAACTCAGCCGCCATAACCACAACGTTTCGTGTTTTTGGGCGGGAACTAAATAACTCAGTCTTATATTTCAATAACTCAGCCGCTTTGTGTAACCTAATCGTGAACTGTCGTAACATGTCAATAACTGAGCCGCCATAACCGCAACGTTTTGTGTTTTTGGGCGGGAACAAAATAACTCAGTCTTATATTTCAATAACTCAGCCGCTTTGTGTAACCTAATCTTTACCTTTGGCATTCTAATACCTCTCTATATATAGTCCTCTTGTTGCTTTTCTCTCGTATTATAGAAACCGTTATGTCGGTTGTCCCTGGTTGGTCTCTTTCGCTAGCGAACAATGTCAATGCTATTCTAAGCTCGGCAGATCGGGATAACCTACCCTTTCTGAACCCTGGTTTTTTGTGTAAATGTTTCCAAAACCACCGTAGAGTGGTTTAAATTCTTGCATGATCTATCGGTTGCGATCCCGCCCATTCTTCGAGAAGGGTGGGTTCATGAGTGGCCGACTTACCGTGTCATTCCCGCTCATTTTAAGGAACGCTGGTTTCTTGAACTTGCTGTAAGCATCCATTATGTATCCCTATTAAATTTAACAGTTGTTATGTTTCTAATATTCGTTATGTTATTTTATTTATTTTTAGCGAAATAACACTTGGGATCCAAAGCATAATTACGAAGTTTGGGAGAATTTTAATCGCGTAGCCAGAACGATATTTCGTCATCAAATGCGGGTGTTGAACATGAAATGGGCGCTTGGTGGGCAGAAGCCCGATTGGATTTTGCTCATTGGATGCTACCTAGAGTTTGGCTTGCTCTCGTGGATATGTTTGAAGAATTTGGACCTGATAACTTTGGTTTTCAAATGTAATAAGAAAGGTTGCGTTTGGTATTTAGTTATGTTATTTTGAAAGTCAGCCGTAGCGTTTATGTAACTCAGCCGCTGTAATATTATTAAGTCAGCCGCAGTAAATTATTAATTAAGCCTTTTATTTAACTCAGCATTTTACTTAACTTAGCCTTTTAATTAACTAAGCCATAATATATTAATAACTCAGCCTTTTATTTAACTGGGCTGCGGTATACTCTAACTCAGCATTTTATTAAACTTACACTATTATTTAACTCAGCCGCAGTATACTATAACTCAGCTGTAGTAGACCTATAACTCAGTCCTAGTATGTCAATAACTCAGCCATAATTAGAAACATTAAAATCAATAACTCAGCTATAATACAACCTAGTCTACATATCAATACAACACTTTTAAATCAGACAAGTTTTCACATTATGTCCACTCTGTCTACAACGAGAACATGTGTGTTCTTTCCTAGGATGTTTGTTTTCAAGTGCAACCTCTAAAGCAGATTTCATCCTATTTTTCATAGGCCTTCCTGGCTGAAAACGAATAGACGGGGAAAAGCATGCTAGGTTAACCACGTTATCTGGAACTGGTAGCAATGAATCAACCGGCATGACTGAATTGGCGTATGCGCTCACCAAATAAGCGCTGGTATAGTAAGGACTGCACATGGATATACGACAAACATTCCTGGACTCCGCAGCTGCAATTGCATGTGAACATGGTAATCTCTCCAGCTGGAAATGCCGGCATGTGCACTTTCTCCTTTCCAAGTTAACAACATGCAAAGACTCACCATATGTAACTTCAGTGTGATGAGTATCGATCCTTTGTACAGTCAACAGTCTCGCGGTAGTAACACGACCCTATTATAAATAAAAAATGAACAATGAAAAACATTAGAGACTGAGTTATGAAATCTACTTAGGCTGACTTATTAAAATATAAAGCTGACTTATGACATCTATTTAGGCTGACTTATCATTGATACGGCTTACTTATGAAATCTATTTAGGTTGACTTATCATTAATACGGCTGAGTTATGATATCTACTTAGGCTGACTTATTAAATGATATGGCTGACTCATTTAATAAGTACGGCTGACTTACAAGTAGTAGTTTCTCTACAGCACGTGTAAGCATGGTTCGCTGCGATTCAGCATCCTCTCTCCATTCAGCAAACCATCTGGTCATCATAACCCGTATCAATTCTAATAGTCAAACAATGTTAAGACCTCTAGCATTTGATAATACGCTATTCATTGATTCAGATATGTTCGTAGTCATCAAATTGTACCTTTCGCCTGGGAAATGAACACGCGCCCACGGTTTGACATCGGCTCTTTGGAGGTACCCATGAAGCTCAGGATTAATAGCTTCAATCTCCTCGAACATTGCATTAAAGTCAGGCATCCTGAAACATCTTGCTGCTTTCTTCACCAGACGAAATACATCTTTCCCTTTGTACTGTCCCAAAATGTTCTTATATAAATGGTACGTGCAAATTCCTCAAGAAGCCAACGGATACATATTTTGAATAGCCTTCCTAATCGAGTTATGGTTATCTGAGATTATCGCAAGACCCTTGTCGTCAGGAATCAAAAATTTTAGTTGTGTAAAAAACCAGTTCCACGAATCGTCATTTTCTGTATCAACTACACCGAAGGCGATTGGCAAATTCTGAAAGTTACCATCCTGAGCTAGTGCTGTTAGAAGCGTCCCTTTGTATTTGCCATTAAGAAACGTACCATAGACAACCACAACTTTGTGCATGAAAGGAAACCCATTTATGCTTGCACCAAACGCAAGGAACACATACAAGAATCTTCCAAACTCATCGATTTGAAGACGAGTTATTGTATCAGGATTTTCCCTTCTTATCATGAATAAGTAAGAAGGCAAGTTTTCAAAACCACTCTCAGGTGTTCCATATCGATTTCCCTTGCAAATTTCAGAGTCTTATATGATTTCCAATAATCCATCTGCCCAAATGAATACAAATAATAACTCAGCCAAACCACTTAAGTAACGCAGCTTGAACGTATAAATAACTCAGTTGGATAACTTAAATAACACAGCCGTAACGTATAAATAACCCAGCCCATATACTTAACTAACTCAGCCAAAACGTTGAAGTTTAAATAAACCAGCCAAATAATTCAACTAACTCAGCCGAGCTGATCATCCCGAGCCTCGATCTCCCACGTCCTCGATTCAAGGCATACGACCTTTGACACAATCATATTCCGAACCATGGTCGAAATATCTCCCGTTTCGTCTCGATCTGTCTTATCGTTCGAGTTTTACGATAAAAATCGTAAAACTTTGTTGTCTCGAAAAGAACTCAAGGAAATCGTTAAACGGCAACGGTTAAACGAAACACCGAACATTGCCTAAAGTATACGATTTATTCGAGATTTTTTCGTAAAAATCGTAAAAAACATGTATTTTATAAAAAAGTCGAGTGAGTCGTAAAAACGGCAACGATTAACCGAAAAACGAACGTAGCTGAAACTTTACGATTAACTCGAGGAATTATAAAAAAATGGCATCAAATCAGGAAACAGTCTCGTATAAAGTCGTAAAACGGATTTATCGCAAAACGGCTCAGAAGATCCTAAAACATGATAAACCCCATCTCGCGATTTTCACGAAATCTAACCCGAAGATACGATAACGTTTCGACGATTTACCCGCAGAAGGAGGATAAAATTCAACTTTGAAAATAAATAGAAGATTTCCGCGGGAAAAAAAAGAAAGATAAACATAAAAGGAAGATTCTCGATAAACTCGAATCTGGGCGAAATGGAAGGACCAAACCGCAAAGGAAGGGAGTATATAAGCAAGAGGCATAAGGCAAAAGCAAGGGACGAGTTTTTCAGAGCTTTCACCACCAAACTTAGCATTTAGGTAACTTTCCGTTTTTTATCGAGCTGCGTCTCAACTAGGGTTTAGTCTTAGAGCGCTATAGTTAGGAATCTCGCAAACGGCTCCGCAGCTAAGGCTACTCTTGTTGTAACCGTTCTTACGAAAACTCGGAATAAAATCTTTCTTGCTCTCAGTCTCGTTTTTCTTCTCTTATAAATTAATCTCGTCGTGTTCTTAATTGCATTTGTGCGGTTCTGCAGATAGTCGGGTCCTCTGGGAACTTAGGGTTTACTCAAAGTTTCCTTATTTACGTAATCTTGACAGTAGGTGGATTTCGGTTCCCACAGTTTGGCGGTAGAAGGAGGGGGGGGGGGGGTCGGATCTATCTTATACTAAAGCCGCAGCACGCTCAATCAAGAAGCGATGACAGAAGAACAACAAACTCGCGGAAGCGACAATGTTGACAATACACCACTGCAAGATGTGTCCGCGTCCAACGCTACAAATGCTAACGCCGAGACTGTCTAAAAGATGTTATCCGATTTTAACAAAAAATCGGAAGAGCAGGAAAAGCTTATTGGTTCACTCGTAAAACAGGTGGAAACCCTAACTGCGAAAACCAGAGCGATTCCCCCCGCGGAACCACTAAGATCCGCGGAAGGAGGCCCAATTTCGCGACTCCTGTGGATCGTCCCAGAACCGAGCAGGGAAACCAGACAGAGAAAGACTCCGAAAAAGATAACCCGGACGCGATGGTAAACGAATCGGAAAAATCTCCTACTCGCGAACAGGAGACCGAGGGAGACGGCATCGAAAGGGTTAACTTGGAAACTAGCAACCAAGCCGACTCGTCAGACGAGGACGCGGATATCCATCCTAGGAGGAGAAAAACTAGCATCCCTCTTCTGGAGTCTTCTCACGAGCGTTCTCTCACTGGAGACGAGGAGGAGCTCTACTTTGCACGATACGCAAAAACGGCCGAGGAGCAATCTCCAGTTATTCGCAGCAAACGCCGACGAGGTCGGAAAACTGCTGGCGACCTAACCGACTACATCACTAAAACGGCCGCAGCGGTAAAAGCGGTGAAATCTCAGATTCATCACGCTACCAGCGCCGCACACGAAATCGATCGGCTGCTATATGAATCTCGGAAAATGCCCTTCACGGCTCGCATCACCGAGGTCAAACTACCCGATCCCGGAAAACTTAAGGTGCCAACTTACGACGGGACAACTGATCCCAAAGCGCACCTGCAGGCCTTCCGGATTACCATGGGACGAGCCAAGCTCAAGGATCACGAAAAAGACGCAGGCTACTGCCATCTTTTCGTCGAAAACCTGGAAGGAGCGGCGCTCGAGTGGTTCGCCAAACTCAGGCGGAATTCGATCGGAAGTTTCGGCCGACTCGCTTCCGAATTCCTGAAGCAGTACTCGATGTTCATAATTCCGGAAACCTCTGACGCTGATCTCTGGAGATTGTCGCAGAAGGAGGACGAATCCCTCCGCGATTTCATGAGAAGATTCAAACTCGTCATGGTTAGGGTTAGCGGAATCAGCGACAAAGCCGCCATCGACGCGCTCAGAAAATCGCTCTGGTTCAAGTCGAAATTTTGAAAGTGGATAACTCTCGAAAAACCGCGGACAATCCAGGATGCGCTCCACAAGGCAACTGATTACATAACCATCGAAGAGGAGACTAGAGTCCTGTCCGAAAAGCATAAGCCGATGAAACTTTTTGGCGCCAGGCTTGCCGCAAAACTGATCGCGGGAGAACTCTCCGAGATATCCAGTGTCAAGGACCTCATCCGTGATTCGGATCGCCCTCCAAAAAATGACAGGAACCAGCGAGCGGAAACTCCGCCTCAAGGAAACCAGTCGGGCGAAAAACGCAGACGAAGGCAAGACGAGAAGGGTAACGACACTAACCGCCGAAAAATCAATATGATTATCTGTGAATCGCAGTATTATAATGACACCGTCTCGTCTATCAAATCCTACCAACGGAAACCTGAAACTAGCTCGAGTTGGAAGGTTCCATCGGATGACACTCCAAAGGGAGTGATCTCTTTCGACGATGCAGAAACCGACGGAATCGATCAAACACACGCCGATCCCCTCGTCATTGACTTAGTGATAAGCGACCTAGAAGTCGCTTTTAACCTGGTTGATACTGGGAGTATCGTCAATGTGATCTTCCGCAACACATTAGCGCGCATGGGAATTGATCTCTCGGAAGTCAAAACCAATTCCATAACCGTTGACCAGTTTTTCCGGCGAGACATCCATGACCTTGGGATCAATCCGACTACCGGTGGCAGCCAAAGAAGTGACGAAAATCGTCAACTTCGCGGTCGTCGATTTTCCGGCCATCTACAACGTGATCATGGGAACGCCTTGGATAAACTCCATGAAGGCGGTTATGTCGACTTATCACTTAGGCATCAAGTTCCCGACCCCTACAGGAGTCGCGCCGATCTGGGGATGCCAAAGACAATCGCGATCTTGCCTCCTAGCCGAACATAAGCTGAGGCAAGTGGCGGTCGCTATTGTGAAACCAAACGGGCAAAGGTCACACCACCGCCCGCGGAAGACGATCCGAAACCAGCAACGGTCTAGAAGCAACAAGCTCCCGCACCCATCGCTTCTACCCAACCGGAGGAGAAAAACCCAGACCAAGACACCGATCCAGCGACTAAAGTGATCGAAGAGTCTGCGACAGCCGAGTAAACATAGTCGCATCAACAATCAGAACTATGAGAAGGCTTGATTTCCGAAAGGAATACGTAGGCAGCTCGCCTAAAGACGAGTTCAGCTATCCCCATTTCCTAAACGGAGGGGGGGGGAGTGGGTGCGTATAGGAGTATTCGTATACTCCCGAATTTTAAAACATTCGCTTTGTACTCGAAATTTTTGAAACTTTTTAATAAAGACAAAGTTAGAATATTATAAAATCTCTTATATTATCGGAAACGCAAAAAACAAAGTCCACACATCCGGAAATTATTTCCTCAGTAACAATTACTTAATCATCTCTATAAAAACTTGTACACCAAATATTTTCTAAGAAGACCGGCGAGACGTCACGTAGAGTCTTAGAAAAAATATTTCACAAAAGTCCGTCCACGACTATAAAAACACAAACGATCGGCGATTGGCCCCGTCGAGCACGCTAGCCGTCCTAAACAAACGCACCGACCCACTGGTCCGCATACATCCGACTAGGATAAAATAGCGCGCAATAAAAGAAATCCAAATTTTTGGTCAGCACTTCTGGGCAACTTAGAAATTGTTTCCAGTGAGATGCTCGATTCCAACCATATGAATCGTATAAGCCGAGAACCTATCGCGGATTCTACATCGGTATAGAATCAGGTTAAAATCGCAACAGGCAAAACGAATGCCGACTATTCATCGCAAAGCCTCAATCCGAAAGTAAACCTAGGTCTTGCCCTAAACCCAGCACACTGGTCTCTAACGTCTCAAGGCATGAATCGAGATCCTAAAGGCATGTCTTTTCGCCCATGTCTAAACTCTCGCGAAAATCGAAACACTCCGAGTAAACGTACCGGACTATCTACACCAAGAGTTAGATACGAGACGACAACTCGTATTCTTCCCTCTACATCCAAAACGAAACACAGATTTCATACTAGGAAAATATTTTTGTTAAAAGTTTTCGAATACACGCCGCCCAGCGGCAGGGATTCAAAGCCACCAACGGCCAGTCCCGGAAAAACGACAACAAAATCATAAAGCAATAATATCACACATCGAAATCATCAAACACGGACGTCGAGTCCTGGCCAACGTTAGCATCAATCCATGGCTGATCGACTTCGCCACTCTCGTCCGGAATCCCAGGTCCGATTTCAATTGAATCTGGCGACACGACAATAGGGCTCCACTGATCCCACATCTTCGCCCCGGGATCAACAAACTCGGCCTTCTTCCTCTCTCTCTTAACCAATCTCGCTTTCTGTTTCGCAAACGCAGCCTCATACGAGTAGTTCGGATGCTTGGTAAGATGCAAACCGCCAACTACACCCCAGTACTCGCGATAGTCGCCATTTGCCCTTTGCGCATCTTTGAATTCCGCATAAAGAGGCACGAACCGTTCGCGGCAAGCCATCATATCCGCGGCATCTTCTCTCTTGCCCGCTCTACGGGCACGATAGACCATCGTGTCGGAAAGCTCTAGGCCACGACGAGATTCGGCTTTGTATTCCACCATCACACGAGTGGCCTCCCTTGTGGCTAAATCATGGGCACGAGAGAAACTGGCACCGATCTCTTCTTTGAGACGAGCAGCCTCCATCTCCGCCGTGGCAGCCCTAGATTTGGCCTTGCGAAGTTCCGCACTACTCCCACTCACCGCTTCGTTCATGAAGCGGAAACCCTGTAGAACGCGGAAAATCTTTCCTCAATAAAAAAGGAAATAGAGAGAGAGATGTATGATCGCATATAATGCAAGTACAAAGATAAGGAAAAATAAACAGACCTTGTTAAAGAACCTCGATGCCTTTGCAAACAGTGTATCGGCCGGTGCTCGGGATGATGTCTCGGCCAGATCGAATTCGAAGGAGCGAGCTGAGAAGTTAATAAGATCTTCGATATTGACGTCATCGTCGAAAACTTGGCCTTGGCCGATCGGAACTTCTCTTTCCTGCGGAGACCTCGATCTCTCCCTTGCGTCTGCACCCTCACCTATCTCAACCTCGGCACAATCGTTCTGAGAAAATCCGGACAAATAATAGGCGACAGCACGATGAACTCTCTTTGGAGAGAAGTATCCCCAATAAAACGGACCGCCACGAAGAAGATTCAAAACCACTTTGAAATCTCCAAGTAACGGCATAGGAGGGGTAGATACTGTAAAACACAAATCGTACGCAAAGCTTAAAATGCAGCAATAGAAAGATATATATATCAGGTAGACAAACTACCATTCGTCGCCCATTCGATCCTAAACAAAGGAATGTAACTTTCTTCTATCGATGCGCTATCAATTTTGACGTAGAAAAACCATTCATTCCACTCGTGATCATTCGAGGCAAGCTAGTCAACAACTGTCATCCTCTGTCGAGGGGACAAGTAGAAACCGCCCCCTCTCATGCGCTTGAACGTCAGCATAGACAAAAGAGAGTCCGCATCGAGAGACATTCCGTGCTCGTAGCCTAGCACCAAAATCCCGACAAGGTGTTGCAACCCGGTGGGACGAAGCTGGCTGAACAATATACCAAACCTATCCAAAAGATTGAAAATGGCTCGCGCAATAGGTAACCATAACTGAAAATTCAGCAGAAAGGCTTCATAGCATGTAAAATAACCCGGAGGTGGATTCTCGGCATCTTGGCCTTGTACGGGAAGGCGAAACTCCACCGACTCAGGGGTCACACGAGAATTCCTCAAATCTCTGAGGGAACAAATGGTACTCGCGCTTGGACTGTCCGTGTTCCACTGAAGCTTATCCCTCTTTGGAACCCATAAGCTAGAAGAGGGAACATCGGCGACACCAAACCAATATTCCGAGAATTCTTTCTTGCTCAAAGAAGAACGCCAGAAAATCGGTCTAGGAAAGGCGCAGCCGTCAGAAACATAAAGGTCGCTTGGGTCAAAGATTGACGCATGAGCATGATCTGAAACCGCCCACTCGGAAGACATGTTAAAAAGTCAAAAGAGAAGATCCAAAAGAAGAAGTAGGGAGAAAATTTCTTGAAACTTAGACAAGTTATGGGAAGAATGAGTGAAGAACTTGAGGACTCACCCCATATACTAATAAAGAAAAGTTTTACTATTCACCTTTGGACTTTTGGCCATTAAAGTTCCGCCTAATTCTACCAAACTCGCCGAACAAGTTCAATCCACTAGCAAGAACTCCATGATTCTTACGAGCTGGGGGCTAACTGTTGGGGTCAAAATCAGTACAACGGAATCAATAGCCAAAACTTTCCGCAAAAAGATAAAAAATACATTGTATAAAACTCGAGAAATCGTTTTATAAAACTCGGGAAATCGTTTAATAAAACTCGAGAAGCCGTTTTATAAAACTCAAGAAATCGTTTTATAAAACTGGAGAAATCGTTTTATAAACTCAAGAAATCATTTTATAAAACTCGAGAAATCGTTTTATAAAACTCGAGAAATCGTTTTATAAAACTCGAGAAGCCATTTTATAAAAGAAGTTTTGAAACTAAGGAAACCGCGGATTAACTTGGAAATCGTTATCTCGGGAGAACGAAACAAGCATCGATTACATGATCGTCCGAGTTAAGTACAAAACCGCGAAAAAACTCATCCGCCATAAACCGCGAGTTGGTTTGGCCGAACTAGCTCGCCGTACGGCGAGCTAGTCCCATCATGAGGAGCTCGCCGTACGGCGAGCTAGACGCTACCCGGGTATCTCGTCGTACGGCAAGCTGAACCGGTCCGGTTCGGCTCGTCGTACGTCGATCCGATCATCCTGAGCCTCGATCTCCCACGTCCTCGATTCAAGGCATACGTCCTTCGACACAATCATATTCCGAACCATGGTCGAAATATCTCCCGTTTCGTCTCGATCTGTCTTATCGTTCGAGTTTTACGATAAAAATCGTAAAACTTTGTTGTCTCGAAAAGAACTCGAGGAAATCGTATAAAACGGCAACGGTTAAACGAAACACCGAACATTGCCTAAAGTATACGATTTATTCGAGATTTTTTCGTAAAAATCGTAAAAAACATGTATTTTATAAAAAAGTCGAGTGAGTCGTAAAAACGGCAATGATTAACCGAAAAACGAACGTAGCTGAAAATTTACGATTAACTCGAGGAATTTATAAAAAATGGCATTAAATCAGGAAACAGTCTCGTATAAACTCGTAAAACGGATTTATCGCAAAACGGCTCAGAAGATCCTAAAACGTGATAAAAGCCCATCTCGCGATTTTAACGAAATCTAACCCGAAGATACGATAACGTACCGACGATTTACCCACAGAAGGAGGATAAAAGTCAAGTTTGAAGGTAAATGTCAAGTTTGAAGATAAACAGAAGACTTCCGCGGGAAAAAAGGAAAGATAAACATAAAAGGAAGATTCTCGATAAACTCAAATCTGGGCTAAATGGAAGGACCAAACCGCCAAGGAAGGGAGTATATAAGCAAGAGGCATAGGGCAGAAGCAAGGGACGAGTTTTTCAGAGCTTTCACCACCAAACTTAGCATTTAGGCAACTTTCCGTTTTTGTTATCGAGCTGCGTCTCAACTAGGATTTAGTCTTAGAGCGCTAGGGTTAGGAATCTCGCCGACGGCTCACGCAGCTAAAGCTACTCTTGTTGTAACCGTTCTTACGCAAACTCGGAATAAAATCCTTCTTGCTCTCAATCTCGTTTTTATTCTCTTATTAATTAATCTCGTCGTGTTCTTAATTGCTTGTGTGCGGTTCCGCAGATAGCTGGGTCATCTGGGAACTTAGGTTTTACTCAAAGTTCCCTTATTTACGTAATCTTGACAGTAGGTGAATTTCGGTTCCCACAGATATAACTCAGCCGTAACATTGATATAAGTCAGCCTTATTACAACAATTACCTTGAGACCAAACCGTTTATTGAGAGCTATTCCGACACTCGTAAGTCGAACGGCCGGACCAACGTCGCCGAGAAAGTTTCTGTACAATTCTCCTAAAATATCTGGTGTTGTTTGTCGAGATCGATTAGAACGCTCAGTTACAGAACATGTATGTTCCGAATCGTAAATACGAACATAGAATGTCGAGGAATCCCCTTGTGTTGAAGCACGAACTCTCCAGAGACATCCACCAACCCAACATTTAACAATGAGTAAATCTGGATTGGATACTTCCACATCAAAATCAAATTGATCTCTCACTGTAAGAAGTTTCAGTCGTATTTCCAACTCAGCTTTACTCTGGTATCGTTGACCAACAGCAAGTTTTAGCAAAGACATCTCCAACCTTAGAACCTCTGAATCCCCTTTAGATCTCGGTGTCCAATTGTAAGAAGTTTTAGTTGTTTGAGATCTCTTTTTAGGCGGTAGTGTCGGTGAATCTTCGTCTTGTGCTGGAGACTCACCATATTAGCTAAAGTTATCATCTTCAGATGACGCACCATCTGAGTCGTCGAACATATCAAATCGGCTATCAAATTCACTGTCTTCTTCGCCTTCTTCATCTTCTCCAACATCTTTCTGTTTTTCTCCGTCCAAGATATTAGAGAAGTTATTCTCATTGTCGTTCTGTTCCTCCTCCAAACTAAAACCATTGTATCTAGATTAAACTTCTGAGACTTCTGCTTCTAAGCTGAAACTGTATAATATATTACTCTTCTATCCCGCTCCGTCTTTCCGGCTGATCTCATCATCCTCGTTCTCTGTAATCTCTACACAGAGACGTAATCTTTCGGTTTTCCTTAGGCTTAAAAAAATTTGCAATTGACGAGTATTGGAGACGTAAACTGGTGACGTGTCGTGAGCCATTGTTTTCAAAGCTTTATTCGAGAACTGGTAGCTTAGCTGAATCTGATGACTCGACTCATTCAATCCGTAATCATCGAGTACTGACCTTGCGAGTTCATCGTGTGTTGTTTTCTCATCTGCATGCAGAACAATACATCCTCTACTGCCAGGTGCGAATACATATTTGGTTTTCTTAATCCAGTTACCTTAAACAATAATTACTGGATCCATAAGATTTTAGAGAAAGAGAAGAAGGTGAAGAACAGAGAGCGGCGTATGTAACATAAACCCTAATTTCGTTGTTGTAGTTAGTAATGACATGGAAAATGAAGGCTGACATGGATGATGACATGGAAAATCGGTAATTCAGCCACCAAACGAACATTTAAGTCAGCCATAATAAGCCAGCCACCAAGTACACCGTAAGTCAGTCAAAACGTGAATACTATTTTAGTAATTAATTTTTGTTAATAATCAGCCATAACAAAGATGAAACGCAATAAGTCAGCTGTATCGTCAAATAAACCAGCCGGCAAATGAATGCTATTCTAGTAATTAATCTTTCGCTAATAAGTCAGCCGGAAATCAGCTGAGTTTACTGTTACTCCATTTTATTACGGCTGATTAAATATAACTCAGCTGTAAAAACATCTCATAACTCGGTCTGTCGACGATCAATTAACCAGCCGCGATAGTTAACTCAGCCGTATGGTAACTAGAACTCAGCCGGATTTTCCAGAAATCAGCCCGCTGATGTATAAGTCAGTCGTAATATGTGACCGTATCTCAGCCATTATCACATAAACCAGCCAGGTTTTTTTAAGTCAGCCGTAACGATTGGTTGAGTTATGTTCATGACTCAGCTTATTTCTCATAAGTCAGCTAGATTATTTAAGTCAGCCGCAAAGCACCTATATCTCGGCCTTAACGAAGTTCATATCGTATTACGGCTGAGTTTTATGCTACATTCTTACGTAGAGCCGATTTTTTGCCTACGTGGCATAAAAAAGTAATGGCATTCTTGTAGATAGGTTTTTCTCACAACGTAAAAAAAGGTACGTTGGGTATTAAAAAAAAATTATATGGTTGTGATAATAAGTAATAAAATTCATACTATCTGAGTTAACTTCCCTTTTAGCATCTGACATTTTTATTTCTATCCGTCTTTTGACCAAACCAGATTTCTATACATCAATGAAATTGAGATTTTGTTTTTTTACCGGTACCTCGGATATGATATTATCTTTTTCACTGCTCATAATAATAAATATAAAATATTGTTTTCACTTTTCATTGTGTATCAATGGTGATCTTATGATAATATTGTTTTCTTGAACATACATACGAAGAGTAGATCTAAGAAAAGCATATATGAAAGGCTTTTTTTCATAATAATTTTAGTGTGATTTAATTTAATTTTGTAATTTTAAAACTTTGTAATTACAATTCAATTTAGAATCCTTAAAATAAATTGTAAAATTATGTTAATAGAAATCAAATCATATTATGTTGAATTTATATATATATTGACAGAGATTTAAAATATCAAAAACAAATAATAAATTTTTACATTGTAAAATAAATATTTTTTTAATATACCTTATTTTAAATCCAATAGATTTTATTTCAACTTATATAACCAATAACATCTCTTTAGATCATTATTAACCTCAGTTTCTTAACTGGGGTTATTAGTTTCGGTTAAAAGACGGTTTTTAAGAAAAAAAAAGTTTAACTAAAAAATTAAAAATAGTCGCTTAAACAAAAGATATAAAATCCGTCTCTTAGCTGAAAAGTGTAAAAATATATATATATTTGTCAAACAATCCTGGTTAAGAAACCAGGGTTTATCATGCCTTTAGAGAAAATGGAGGGAAAGAACGAACAGAGAAGCTGAACCTTTATTTGTCATCTTTTGTGTGTGTTTTGGATCCGACTTTTGAGGTCCTATCCCCTGGCCAACCCATCTATTATATGTTTGTTTTTCTTTTCCTCCCATCGTTCGTTTTTGCCTCAAATATATTTTAACCGATAACAACTCTTTGAACAAACTAGAAACATTTGAACAAATCCCTTTTTATGTTATAGCTCCATTCTATACATTGCTGGTCATTGCATGATAAAAGATCTCAAAATTCTCTATATTATTTATTGTTACTCTTTACAACGTGATCTCTCAATTATATATACAAACCCTAAAACCATTAATAAGTATTTACAATCTAGTCCATAACTATTTCATAATTGTAATATAGCCCAATATCCCTCCTCAAGTTGGAGCATGGAGATATCGAATGCCCAACTTGGGTAAGATCGCTTGAAAGGGACGTCCTCATAACGCTTTCGTAAAGATATCTGCCAATTGATCCGTTGTTGGTACATGATTCGTACGTAAAATTCCTGCTTGTATATCATCTCTAATGAAGTGACAATCTGACTCCACATGTTTCGTCCTCTAATGAACACAGGATTAGTTGCAATGTGAAGGGAAAATTTACTGTCACAATACATATCCATAGCACCTGAATGTACAATACCCATAGATGATAACACACCCTTAATCCACTTCAACTCCTTCAATGCAGCAACCATCTATATTCTGCTTCAGCTGACGAAAGAGCCACAACATCCTGCTTCTTTGACCTCCAAGATATAGGAGAAGACCCCAATTATACTAACCAACCATTCAAAGATCTCTTGGTAATCAGACATCCAGACCAGTCTGAATCACACCAAGCTGTGAGATGAAAATTGCATTCAGCTTTCAGTAAAATTCCCATTCCTAGACACCCTTTCAAATACCGAACAACTCTCAGTGCAGCTAACTAGTGATCCTCCCTTGGTTTCTGCATAAACTGAGACAAAATGTGAACAGAGTATGCAATATCAGGTCTAGTCGCAGCCAAATAAATCAATTTCCCAACCAATCTTCAATACTTCTCTAGATCATCAAGCGCCTTCTCTTCAAACTGTCCCAACTGATGGTTTGGTTCCATGGGAAATTCCACAGTTTACCACCAAGCAACCCAACATCGGAAATAATATCCAGTACATATTTTCTTTGGGACAAATAGATACCTTCTTTGCTACGTGTCACTTCTATTCCTAGAAAATACTTAAGTTTTCTCAAATCCTTCATATAAAAACAACCACTCAGATATCCTTTAAACTCTCGAATAGCTTCTGGTGAGTTTCATGTTATCACCAGATCATCAACATACACCAGAACATGCAGCTGAACTTTAGCATTCACCAATGAAAAAAGTGAGTAATCTGACTTATTTTGTGTAAAACCAAACTTTAAAAGAGCTTCTGAAAGCTTGGCAAACCAACACCTCGGAGCTTGTTTCAAACCATACAAAGATTTGTATAACCTGCATACCATTCCATTTGTAGAAGCACTGAAACCCTGAGGTAGCCTCATATACACTTCTTCCTTCAAGTCTCCATGAAGAAATGCATTGTGTACATCCATCTGATGAAGTTCCCAGTTCTTTCGTGCAGCAACTTGAAGAACCAATCTAATTGTATTCATTTTTACCACAGGGGCAAATGTTTCTTTGTAGTCAACTCCTTCTTCTTGTCGATTACCACAAGCAACAAGTCGAGCCTTATACCTTTCACTCGATCCATCTGCATTATACTTTATTGTGAATACCCACTTGCATTCAATCACCCGCTTGCCATAAGGTAAAAATTGAGTTGACCACGTCTTATTCTTCTCTTGAGCCTCAATCTCAACCCTCATTGTTTCTCACCATCTTGGACATTTCATTGCTTCAGCAAATGTCCTTGGCACTGTTCCTTCTGTTACGCTAGCCAAAAACCCTCTATGTGACTCAGAAAATCTATCACAATTCACAAAATTTTCAATTCCATATTCTGAACTTCCATCTGGGTTCACCTTAGATAAAGACATAGGAGTAGGAACCACTGTGTTAACCACATAGTCACGTAGCCTGACATAAGCTTCTTTCATTCTCATACCCGTCCTAACATTGTATCTGATCCACCAGTCTCCACATGTGTGTCTCTCGAAGGTTCAGATTGTTTTTCTGTCTCACCATGGGTCACAACTACAACCTCTGTTTCATTCTCAACTATTTCCTCTGAAACAGGTTGTTGCACATCATTTTCAACAGCTCTTGTAACTTCTTCTGGCATTAAGTCACACACTGTATCCCGTATCTCAACAGCTTCTTCAACTCTTCTTTCAATTCCAGACTCATCCATCAAATGAGAAATATGGCTCAGTCCATCATGTATAGACACGTTTGATTCTTTGTGAGCTTCAAAGAAGGAAAAATTATCTTCGATGAAAGATACATCTCGAGAGACAAATTCTTCTCTTGTTTCTAAATCCAACATATTTCACCATTTCTTCGCATAAGGATAACCAATAAAAGCACATTTTCTACTACGACTAGCAAACTTATCACCATGACGCGTCTGATTATGAGCATATGCAAGACATCCAAAGATCCGTATATCACTATATGTAGGAGCTTTACCAAACAAAATCTCATAAGGACTTCTTCCCTTGTGTATCTCACAAGGCGTTCTATTGATTAAATGTGATGCGCCCAACACACAATGACCCCAGAACTCTATAGGTAAACTCGCCTGAAACCTTAAAGCTCGTGCCACATTCAATATGTGCCTATGTTTCCTCTCAACTCTTCCATTTTGCTGGGGTGTACCCACACACGATGTCTGATGGATCAATTCTAATCTGTAAAAATAGTTTCTCATCTTCAAGAACTCACTACCATTGTCACTCCGTACTATCTTCACTTGCTTATTAAATTGTCTCTGAACTAAAGCAAAAAAAAATCCATCATTATTCTTTCAACTTGACTCTTGTCCACAAGCAGAAATACCCAAACAGCTCTAGAATAATCATCCACAATCGTAAGAAAGTAAGAAAAACCATTCATGCTAGGCGTCCGATACGGTCCCCATAATTCACAATGTATCATCTCAAAGCACTCTTTGCTTTTGTTTGAACTCAGCGGGAACTTACTTCGACATTGCTTCGCTTTGAAGCATATGTCACACCCAGATACTCCATTACTTTGACTATCAACACCAGGTAACTTCCTAATTATCTTTTCAGAGGCATGTCCCATTCTTTTATGCCAAACTTCTAATGATTCAACTTTAGTTTCTCTCCTAACACTTCGAATATGTTTAATACCTTGAAGAAAATACAGTCCTTCTCTTCTTTCGCCCGTTCCAATCACCATCTTCACACCAACATCATACAGAATACATCCTGTCTTTGAAAACAATACAATGCAACTCAGCTCATCAATCAATAGTGACACCAAGATGAGACTACACTTCAAATCTTCCACAAAAAGAACTTGTGTCAACCTCAACTTCTCTGTCAAAACAATACTTCCTTCTCGATCAGCAACTACAATCTTCCCATTAGGTAATCCAACCAAGCACGGTGAGACTCTGTAGACATCAACAAGAGAGCTCAACGTACCTGTCATATGATGAAGCTCCACTATCTATTATCAACTCATCCATGAACCTTTCTTTACTGGACAAATTAGCTGATTCTGATTTTACACAAGAGTTACCCAAAATTTGTTCCCACTTCTCTTTCTTCAATCCAGTTTTGGCATGAGAATTAATCTGCATCCTAACCGTGTGTGACATAACAGGTGTATGTGCCACTGAACTCTTTTGTCTCAATGAAGTGCTTTCCGCAACTTCTTCTTCAACACTTCTAAGATTACTTTCCGCAAATCTATTATTATCAATAAACTTCTCTTCCATCATCCACCGATGAACAGAACCGATGAACAGTAATCGCGTTAACAGTAATCGATGAACAGTAATCGCGTGAACAGTAGCCGATGAACAATAATCACGTGAACAGTGACGGATGAACAGTAACTGATGAATAGTACCACCGTGAGCAGTGACGATGAACAGTACTGTAATCAGTACCGCCGAAATCAATAATCACTTTCCGCGAATCCAATGAACAAGAAATCTAACCTTTGCTCTGATACCATAAAAGATCTGAAAATTTCCTATATTATTTCTTGTTACTCTTTTTAACGTGATCTCTCAATTATATATATAAACCCTAAAACCATCCCCTATACATTATTTGTGAAGTGATTTTGCCACATGTCCTCTCAAGAATCAATTTCACAAAAAAATGATGACATGTCTACTAGAATTGATGACATGGCATATAGAATTGATGACATGGCATATGATTAAATATGACATGGACAATTGCATTTAATGTTAATATATATATTTTTTAAAAACTTTATAGAATATGATAACAACTCATATATTACATTTAATGTCGATTTATTTTTTTGGAAATATTTTTAAAATATGGTAATAACTAATAAATCATCATTAAAATAAATATATATACCAATATGGCATTAAAAAATTCGAAAATATCATTTAATTATATATTTTAAAACTATACAATTTTATTACAAAAATTGAAAAAATGTATAATTTTTTTGAATATTATTAAAATTTGATCGTAAAATTATTAATTTCTTATATGTTTGAAAATTTAATGAATATTGTCTAATTTTAATTTTTGATAAATAGAAATTTTCTACAAATTTATTTAATTAAAATAAATAGATAAAAAATTATCTAAGATTATAATTTTGAATATATACATGCATATTCTTAAATATAATTTAAAATAAACAAAATTAATTTTATATTACTTTTTATGTTTGATTAAACAAAAATTTGTATTAAAATAGTGATAAGAAAAAAACTCATAAATTATCATTAAGATAATAAATAATATAATAGTAGAAATATAAATATAATAATATTACAAATATTGAGATATTTTTAAGTGTATTTTTATAATTATATATTTTTATTAATATTTTTTTTCAAAATTTTATGAAGTTTTTTTAAAAGTTAAAATTTTCTAATCCCAATACCATTAGCTTTATTTATACCATCTATAAATTTTAGAAATATTATTTAGTTTTATATTTTGATAATTATATATCTAACCAAATTTTCTCTTAATAGTATAGAATCTGATTTAATATAATTTAACCAAAAGATAAAAGATACATATATATTATTAAATATAAATTTAAGAATTTTTTTTTAAGATAGACTTAAAAAAAAGTTTTAATCGCAAATATATTCCTTAAAATAAAAATGACCAAGATAGATTTAAATGTTTTATCAAAAATAAGTAAATATACACTTATATCCTTTGGGTTAACTAATCGTAAACCTTTTTATTTAAAGTTGAGGAGTGGAGTTTTGGGATAGGATTACAATTTTTTTCTAAAAAAAAAAATTGAAATTTTCAAAATAAAAAATGTTGTTTTGATCATTTTAGTTTTAAGATCTATTTTTGTGAAAAAACTAAAAAAGTTCTATTTGAGAGAACTGTCCTATATTTAAATAACTGTTTATTTTCTCTTAATTTTTACATACAATTAATGTAAAATTAATAATTTAATAAAATAATAAATTTAAAAATTAATTAAATTTTATTTTTAAAACTTTTATTTCTGCACATGGTGTAGGAAACCACCTAGTTAATAAATATTTACAATCTAGTCAATAACTATTGCATAATTATAATATAGCCCAATAATACATGATCTTTGTACATAATTTGGATCTATTTCAATTCAGCCAAGAATCGACATCGATCTCCATGCGTTGCATTTGCCATGGGATATGTAATGTTCATTGAATCTTTATATTCAACTTCTTGTATGAGATATTGACGATCTTGCCATATTTTTCTTTTAAAATTTTACGCGGAAATGTTATTACATGAACCTCATAATAATTGAAATCTGTAATTCTCTATCGATGAAAATTCTCAATATTGTTCGCAAAAAAAAAAAAAATGCAGATCCTGAACACATAAGTTTTATTTCCATAATCCCAAAATCTTCAAATTAATTAATATAACGTTTTCTACCAAAATGTATGAAGCAATGAAAGTGTTTAGAGGTTTTCTAGCATTAAGATTCGATTTAATGTATGAACCATGCTTAGTTCTTTTGTTGCATCATACTATGCCCTTTTGAAAGAAAAACAAGATGTTGGAATCTAATGACATAGTATTGTTTGATCGAGTTTCCTGGAAACTTCCACTTGTGGTTTTTGACCTGATATAAAACTCTTACATGTCATAATCTTGTTATATGTTATTCCTAAATCTTCATGTGTCCCACTATGTCTTTTTAACTAGTTTTCTATGTTTTAGAGGGACGGCTAAATATTAATATTCCAAAGAATTTTGTATTTGATGCTTTAGTCTGTATATCTATTTTATTAAAACAGAAATATCCTTAGAAAATACTCTTTTATTTTTCAGCTTATTTACAAAGGCATGCCACTGAAGTTATTAATTAACCTATTTTTAGGATTATTTGTCTTTTTATATTTAATTAATGCATTTCCAAAATTAAATTCTAACTAAAAATTATGGAAACAATAATCAATAAACCAACATTTTAGTATTCTTTGTCTTTTTCTATATATGTGTGTTTAGAAATAAATAAGTAATTAATAAACCTAGCTATAAATAGTTACTCAACATATTATTTTGAAAAATAATTTTTTATCTATTGGTAATAACTAAAATAAAAATCATAAAAATAATTCATATAGTTTATAGATTAATATAAAATATATGTTTAAAAGTAAAAAATATATAGAACCATATATTTTAAATAATATATAAAATAATTTTACTATACATTATCATAAAATTTTGATTCCTAAAATATAAAAATACATTTTACGAATATACGAATCATATTCTAAAAATAGGAATAATAGAATTGATGGTTTACAAGATAAAATAAAATTAATTCTATAAAATATTAAACTATTGTGTTTAAAATATCATATTAAGTAATTATTTAAACGAGTAAATTTTAAAATATATATATTATCAATTATACAATAAATATGTATCTATAAAAAGTAAAAATAATACTGTGGTATACTTCTTTGATGTTTAGTTTGTTTATATGACATAAATAAATTTTTAACAGCCACCAAAAATAATTCAATGTAGTAAGACTAATTAACTTTATAAAATGCATCATAAAAAAACAAAAAAAAAAATTGAAAAGAAAAATAAACCCGCACGGTGGTGTCTAGTACATGTTAAAGACAAAGTCAGGCAATGACTTGTTCCAATGTAGAAGTAAACTACAAAATCACGTCTTAATATCTCTAGTGATGATTATTGTACAAGCTTGTTCAACTCTTATTTTCCTCACTATTTCTCTGTTGAGGAAAAAATCACATTTGTTGCTTATAGAAAACGTATTAGTTGTGTCTTTGGCAGGATATAAATTAAACGTATAATAAGAAAAATGGGTACATGTATGTCAACACATTCAAAAAGCATTAGGCCATGGAGGAGGAAAGGCCGTCGCAGATTTTCCAAACACATTTCTAAAGTCTCTGATGCCATCTCTCATCCAAAGATTAGACGGGCAAGTGATGTCGGAATCGAAGCCGCTTTCGGTGAGTATCATTAGGGAGCGTTTTGAAAATCAACTTTTTGTTAATATAGAAAATATAAATGAAAATGTTGATTTGTTTATTTATTTATTTCTGGTTGCAGATGTTTATCAAAACGATGCTTGGTATGATTCGATAAGTATGTTTTCTGACTCGGATGATGAATTTATCAGCCTACATGAAGGTAAGTTTCATACATATACGAAAATATTTGGTTGTTTCTGTTTTTTTTTTCTATTGGGCATTACGAATGACGAGATCGCGTGCCCCAACTAAATTTTGATTTCCTTAAATAATCACTTTCAAACCTTGATTTATCAAGTAAGCTGACTAACGAAGTTAAAAATTCTCCACGATCCACTACGGAGTATGGAGAATTGATAGAATCTTAATTTTGTTTACCAGCTGATAATATTTGGTCAGAGAATGGTGAAGTCGTTCAGTTTGAGGCTTCTTCATGCATTGTTGATGCCAAAGGAAATTATGAAGAATACCATGAGAGTTATTTGAAGATTGATAGCTGTTGTAAAACCGAAAAGTTTATGAGCAAAGGTTCATACAAAGATCTTACTGGTTTGTCGGTTATCACTGGGAACAACAAGAAGAAACTATCGGATCATACTGTTGGAAGCTTCAAAAATTTGAAGGAACAGAAACGCAACTCTCAAGAGAAAGCATTGAAACCTAACTTGAGCCGGTTGATACCAACGGTTAGTTTCAACGACAAGACTTTACACTCTCCTACATCTCAGAAAAGAAAGTCTGCAGTTTACCGGCTTTCATTCAAGAGGACATCATGCGATGGTGAGGACGTCTTCGAGCATAGTAAGTTTTCTCAAAGTCTTGCAAAATATGTACATATTGTGCAGAGGCGGATATGAGATTTAGGAGACATAAACAATTTTAGGTTAATTTTAATTTAAAAAAAAAAACTTTTTTTGACAGTTTAGGGGTGGCTTATGTACGACAACAGTTCTTTATAATTTTGGGGTCAGGGCAAATGTTTTATTAGGTTGTACTTCAAACCGGCACTGATATTGTGTATGAGCACTTAGTTTTAATATTTACCTGTTTTTATATAAAAGGGTCGTCCAAGAGCTTCTTATACCGTCCAAAAGCTGGATTCACGGTTCCTTGTTTAGCCAAAGAGAAGCAACAATCCTCAGGAACTTGGTGTGAGATACCACCTTCAAATTTTAAACTTCGTGGCGAAACATATTTCAAGTACGCTTCCGCTTCTTTATATTTTTAAATCTGCCTTTCAAATGATTAAACATGGACTTGTAAACTCTTGAGACTGTTAATGGATCTGCAGAGATAAACGGAAGACACCAGCTCCAAACCAATGTCCATACACTCCTATTGGTGTTGACCTGTTTGTGTGTCCAAAGAAGATTGATCATATCGCTCAATACATTGAACTTCCCAACGTCAAAGTCGAGTCCAAGCTCCCTGCTCTTTTGATTGTCAACATTCAGGTAATAACCGCACGCTAAAAGAACCTAGAAATGTGTTTTTTCGTTAATAATCTACTATATCTGGCTTTTGTAGTTGCCAACTTATCCAGCCGCAATGTTTCTCGGTGATACTAATGGAGAAGGCATGAGCATTGTCCTTTACTTCAAATTACGTGAAGATTACGAGAACGAAATCTCTCAGCAATACCAAGACAGCATCAAGGTTAACCATTAAGAACGAAAGAACATCCATTTTCTTTTAGTTTCTTGTGGCTTACGTAAACTTTGTTAACAGAAACTAGTGGAAGATGAGATGGAGAAAGTTAAAGGGTTTGCAAAAGACAACATT
>CAKOAT010362931.1:185264-226393 GCA_932364175.1 Eruca vesicaria subsp. sativa
TTTTTTTTTTTTTTTTTTTTTTTTTTATCGATAAATACCATATAAGTCGCCTAATAAAACATAATGTATACCTATATCCAGGGTCCTAATTACTTTGAGATTGACTTGGACGTTCATCGGTTTAGTTTCATATCAAGAAAAGGGCTTGAGGCATTTCGAGATCGACTTAAAAATGGAACTCTTGATCTTGGCTTAGCTATCCAGGTAATGTTCCAGTTATATTCATCTTTTAATAGAAACTATTTCTTGCTGAAGAATGCAGTGTTAGTTAAGAACTTGTATTTGTTAATAGGCTCAAAAACAAGAAGAGTTACCAGAAAAAGTCTTATGCTGTATAAGGCTGAGCAAAATTGACTTCGTTGATCATGGCCAAATCCCAACGCTTTTAATCCCTGATAAAGGTGAATCTCTTGATTGAACCAGAAACAGTGTGTTTTGATTGAATTTGTTGTGCATCGACGAGTTGTGTAACTCTAATATATATATATAATCACAAATTGTAACACCTGAATGTCTTCTTCTTAACTTTGTCCTTTGTTGCGACTTGTTCTTACAATTTTTTTGCTAATCATTTATTCATTTTTTTTCATCAAACCGCTGATCTATTACTCAATCTTTATGTGGTCTCCCAAACCAGATCAAAATAGAACAACCAATGTATTATAACTCCCTATGTTATGCTTTTGCTATTAGTTAATGAACCTGAAATATATATCTCAGATCGAGGATGGTACGCAATAGAGAAATCTATGAATTTACGCTTCAATCTTGATAGCTCATTTAACTCTGTTAAAAAATTTTTCATGCTTCTACTTCTTGAATAATTGAGATCAGGTTCTTAGAATCAGTACCAAAATGCTGACAAGTCGATACTTGTAGCATGCATTCCATAGCCCAAAAGAGAGACTAGCATGCATTTCTCTGATTTTTAACTCCAAAAAGTTGAAGTTTCCCTCTAGAGTTTTCTACCTATATATCTACAACAAATGAAGAGTACTCATGTGTCCATGATCCATCAATCCTACAAATTTCTATGCGTACAGAATGTATAGATGGTTGATGCTGTTCCTCATGTACCTCTGCCCTTGTACTATTATCCTCAAACCATGTGTGACATTCCAATTTAGCTTGTCTAAAAGTTTCCAAAGGATCTCTTTTTATTCCTCTGAACAACTTACCATTTCGTGATCTATAAATATATTAGATTATCCACGAGTGTGGATCTCAATCCAATTCCAGATCTTTTATATTTTTTCTTCCATCAGAAGAGATATTCCATATTTGTATATTTTAAACTACGAAATACTAATAGAGGGCCTATGTTGCTGCCATATACCACCTTTGTAGAGCTAGAAAGCATTCGAAAATACCATATTGGTTTTATTCTCTGCACCACATCTGAGACAATGATTGTCACATCGCATATGACGATATGTTAAGTTACTAGTTACAACTGTGTCTTAATATATTTTTCCACATAAGATGTCATATTTTCTATGGGATTTGATCTTTTAAGTAAATGTTTGAGTATTGTGATATTAGGTTTTGAATATATCACTTCTGTTTCCTTTGTAAGGATATTCCTAGCAACCTAATACCAACTTTATTGCATACATTCCATTCTTCGCGTAATTCCATACAAAAATATCCGGATGAAGAGATTGATTTATTTCCAGAGATGTATATACCAAAAGATGAACCACTGGTGTAGTGGATCTAGAAAGTCTTGCAGAAATAGTTGGTATCCAAGAATCTTCCCAAACTCTCATCTGTGAATGTAGCTTATGTTCATTTCCCAAAGCTAATAATGGCTTTGCTACCATAATACTTGTCCACCCATATGAGCGATTGTCAATCAAGTTTGTTCGCAATGACAACTCCACCTGTAATAGTTTCCTAGCAAAAGTTCTTGCTAGTATTTAGTATGTGTATTGAACCAGTCTCCATAATTATTTTCATAATAAAGCGAGATTAAACTCATCGGTCCTACAGAATCCTATTCCTCCCTCATCTTTTGGTCTACAGAGTTTTTCCATTTTACCTAATGAATTCTTCTCTTAGGCGGTTTCAAACTCCACCAGAACTGTGCAATAACACTAACTTCACATGTCTTTAAAGGGTGCAAAAAATTTGACATTATATAAGTAGGTTGAGCCAGTGCAATAGACAATATGAATAATCTAACTTGCAGTCCATCCATTACTCAATTTCATAATCTATCTTTCAAGAAAGCAAAAAGTCTATATTTTGATCCACTAATATCCTTAGAAATCCCCAAAAGTCTCCCCCACCGGTCCCCCTCCCCCTTTCTTTTTCTTTGTTTATCCTCCTCCTCCCCTTCATTTATTCATCCTTTCTGCTCCGATATACTTTTTGTCCTGAATCTCCACCGATCAAAGTACCTAAAACGACTTCTCGGCTGTCCGTGTCATTGCTGGTGCAGGTGAGGTGTTGCTTGGCGGTGAGGATAATAGGTCTCCAGAGCGTCGCTGTTTAGGTTACCGGTGGCAGATCTGTGTCAGATCTGTTTCTACTCGCACCGGCGAGAGTGTGGGAGCGTCACTGCCTTCTCTCCTCCTTGTGTGCTCTTCATGTTAGTTCTTCACTGTCTCTCTCTTGGAATTGTCAGAGCTTCTTTCTTTCAGTGAAGGAAAGTGGTGCTGGAGGGTGCCGCTGAGGAGTGAGGGTGCCATGCAAAATGTAGGAAAGATGTGGTACATGCATTTGGCGTTCTCCAGTCACATTTGCTATTGTGAAAGGGCCAGTTCGTCTCTGGAAAAAAAAGTGATACAAGACATAATGACTACCTGTACAAATTTACATAATATTATAACCGAGGATGAGTTTTATCTCAAAGCACCGATTGAAGTCACAGAGAAGCTCCACCTACAAAGGTTGATATTGAAGATCATGATCATATTCGTTTCCAAGAATTTTTGGTGTGATTTAGAAGAACTAAAGATTAAGACGTTCATTTCACACTTCCGAACGATTTAATTGATCATTTGTTGAAAAGATATATGGCTGGTGCTTCTTTATAAAATCCAGTATTGTTTGATCTTAGAGAAATTCTCTATGATAGCCTCTTTTAGTTTATTTTCACAAAAGAACCTTTAAACTAGAAAATGATCAAAAGAAGTTTTATAGGAGGGAAAATATACTCTTATCCTAAGGTTAACTAACCTATACTTTTTTGTTTAGAGTTAAAGGGTTGCGTTTTGGGGGTAGGGTTTAAAATATTCAAAAATAAAAAATAATTGAAAATAAAAATTTGAAAAATAGTTACAAAATTAAATTTTGAATTTACAAAAGAAATATAAAAAAAAAATCAAATATTTTTTTTGAAAAATAAGTTATAAAAGTGTGAATTTGAAAGCATATAATTCAAAAAATATTAAAAATATATTTCTTCTATTTATTTATTTATTACTTATTAATTATTTTTTAATTAATTATTAATTATTTATTTATTTATTATTTATTTATTATTTATTTATTATTTATTTATGATTTATTATTTATTATTTATTATTTATTATTTATTATTTATTTATTATTTATTTATTATTTATTTATGATTTATTTATTCTTTCTATATTTAAAAAGCAATGGGCTCAAAAGTATTTTGCTTCTTTAATGAAATCACTTTTGGTTATTTTCTTCCTTGAGGACCATTTCTGTGACAAACATTTAAAAAGAGACTATTTGAGAGAATTTTCATGTTCTTTATTATGTGTAATAATTTTATCATATGATAATATTGAATCTATAATAATTCTGTTGGATTATTGTTAAAACAAAATAGTTGAGTAAAATTAGTAAATATGAAAAGTATAAGGTGTTACTAATAGATAATGATAAAGTAGAGATATAATATAATTAGAATATTACCCTTGTGTCGGGTGTATGAGAGCTATCTTTGCGAGATAACTTAAGTTTGTTTAGGACTGTTGCAAGTTTGTTGTGATCAGCAACAAACTTGGTGGTAGATGCTACCGTTGTTTGGGCCTTCGCGAAGGATTTGTAGCTTGTGCGTATTTTATAGTCGCGGATGGACTGTTAGATCTTCCAAGAAAATGACTTTATCGAGGAAGGTATTTGTGTCGAAAAACTATTCTTCGGGCGTCTGCGACATCTCGCAATGCTGAAGATTGGTTTTTATTTTATATGTTGCATTTCGTGTCATAAACGTTTGCGGGCTCGAAGATGTTGCGCGGTGTTGCGAGGGTTTTGTCTTAAGCCTGCTTTGGAAATAGAGTGAATCAAGAGAATGTAAAACTTAGTCGGTTTTTGATAAGTTTACATCATACGGTGAATGTTTTGGCTTGGCGTGAAGGTTGTATTCAGCCGCATAGCCAAGTATGTCTATGGTCGTAGAAAACGTTTTTCTGTTTTTAGGTTTGATTTATACGGTAAAAGTTTCGTATAGTCTTTCCTTTGTTTGTATGGAAGTTGTTTTCTTTTTTGCCCGAGGGAGACGAAGCTTAAAAAGCTCGGTGCCAAGCCCGTGCAAAGTCAGTTGCGGGATGGTTTCGTTCCGAGATGTAATCGAGAGGAATGAGAGCAGATGCTCATGAACCGTAGGGCTAAGGAAGGAGATTTTTCAGATCGTGATGCGAGGAAACAAAGTTCAGATTGGTCGTCCTAGTGTCGGATCGTATAGCTTGGTTTTTCCTATAAGGAAAGTATTTTTCGCAAGACCTGTTACGTTTATTTTTGAAAGTTTCTTCGTTATGATCCTGAATATACGAAGGATTTTTCGCAAAAGTAACGGGTGATAATTTTAGTAAATCGACACGACGCGTGGAGATAACAATGTTTCTGCAGATTTTCGAGAAGACTTTTCTGCTTTGTTTTTGATTCTTTTGTGATAGTTTCTTGGAATCACTCATAGAGTTTTATCAAAGGTTATTTCATCGAGATCCAGTCGCGAAACCTTTTAGCGAGTTTCTTGAACGGAACGAATCACTTGACCAGTGATAGGATTAGTTGGCGAGCAAGGAGTACGTGTTCTCTATTGCTGCTACTTGTGTTCTCGACTTTTCTTTGTCGCAAATATTTTCGATATTGTTCCGTGACTCACTTGGTTCGACGGAAAATGAAAGCAATGCTTTGATGCCTAAAGATTTTTCGTATAATTTTTTTTAACTGTTATTCGAAACTTGTTTTATCAAGTTGGAAAAGATCTTTACGACTTCGGCAAATCATCGAGTTTCACTCTCATGTTTGGCAGAGGTTTTATAAACGCGTGACTGTGATAAGAGATGATGTATAGTCCTTGATTTTATTTCCCATAAGGTTTGGATCAGTTCTTAGCGTTTAGATGAATCATAGCTTGTCGTTTGCTTTTGGGATGTTTTGACGAGGTATCGCATTGTTTGAATATTTTTCTGCCTTGTTTTTGTGAGAGTTTGTTGTATAGAAAGCGTTTTCATGGTGCGGAGAAAAATGTTTTTCGATTAAAGAGAGATTTTAATATTCTAACTTTTTCTTTATTAAAAGTTTCGAAAATTTCAAATACAAAGCGGATATTAAAAAATATGGGAGTATATGAATACTCGTATACGCACCCACTCCCCTCCCTCGTTTTGGAAAGGGGGATAGCTGAACTCGTCTTTAGGCGAGCTGCCTACGTATTCCTTCCGGAAATCAAGCCATCTCGTAGTTCTGATTGTTTTTGCGAGTGTGTTTACTCGGCTGTCGTAGATTCGTCGATCGCTTAAGTTGCTGGATCGGTGTCTTGGTCCGGGTTTGTCTCCTCCAGTTAGGTAGAAGCGATGAGTTCGGAGGCTTGCTGCTTCCCGACCGTTTCTGGTTTGGGGTTGTTTTCCGCGGGTGGCAGTGTAAACTTTGCCCTTGGTTTCACGATTGCGACTGCCAATTGCCTTAGCTTATGTTAAGCTAAAAAGCACGACCGCGACTGTCTCTGGCATCCCCAAATTGTCGCGACTCCCGTAGGGGTCGGGAACTTGATGCCTAGGTGGTACGTTGATAGAACCGCCTTCATGGAGTTTATCCAGGGCGTGCCCATGATCATGTTGTAGATGGCTGGACAATCGACGACCGTGAAGTTAACGATTTTCGTTACTTCTTTCGCGGCGACCGGAAGCCTGATCGATCCTAGAGTCATAGACATTTCGCCCAAGAAACTGGTCAACGGCTTTGGCATTGGCTCGACCTCCGATAAATCGATTCCCATTCGCACCAACGTGTTGCGGAAGATTACGTTGACGGTGCTTCCGGTATCGACCAGGATTAAGTCGGTTATGACTAAGTCAATGACGAGAGGATCGGCGTGTGGTTGATTGATGCCGCCGGTTTCCGTGTCATCGAAAGCGATTACTCCCTTTGGAGTGTCATCCAATGGTGTGTTCCAACTCGAACCGGTTTCGGCTTTTCGTTGAAAGTACTTGATGGGCGAGATGGTATCGCTGTAGTATTGCGATTCTCCGATGATCATATTGACCCTTCGGCGGTTAGCGCTGTTACCTTTCTCGTCTTGTCTTTGTCTGCGTTTCTTGCCCGGCTGGTTCCCTTGAGGCGGAGTTTCCGCTCGGGAGTTCCAATCGGTTTTCTGGGGGGGGGGGGGCGATCCGAATCGCGGATGAGGTCCTTCACGCTGGATACCTTGGAGAGTTCTCCCGCGAGCAACTTTGCGGCCAGTCTAGCGCCGAGAACTTTGCAGTTAACGGTAGAATGCCCGCGAGTCTGGTGGAGATCGCAGAAGGAATTTTTGTCGTAATTCGAATTCATCGACCACGTGTTCCCCGTTGTTCGCCCCTGCTCCGATCCAGAATTGATGGCGTAGTTGTGCACCCCTTGGAGATCATGTTCCTCGTGATGGACGAATTTGTCGTTACGAGGGTTTTTCTTTCTCAGCTTCTGCTCGGACACTATGCCCTTTGCGGACGACTTCGCCGGCTTATGCTGTTCAGATAGGATTATAGTCTCCTCTTCGATTGTTATGTAATCGGTAGCTTTGTGGAGCGCGTCATGGATCACCCGCGATTTCTCGAGAGTTATCCACTTTCAAAACTTCGACTTGAACCAGAACGATTTTCTGAGCGCGTCGATGGCGGCTATGTCGCTTATTCCGCTAACCCTTGCCATGATAAGTTTGAACTTTCTCATGAAGTCGCGGAGAAGTTCGTCTTCCTTCTGGGATAAGCTCCAGAGGTCGGCGTCGGAAGTTTCCCGATTTATAAACATCGAGTATTGCTTCAGGAATTCGGAAGAAAAGTGGCGGAACCTCCGGATTGAATTCCGCTTAAGCTTGGCGAACCACTCAAGCGCTGCTCCTTCTAGGTTTTTGACGAAAAGACGGCAGTAGCCCCCGTATTTTTTGCCATCCTTGAGATTAGCCCGTCCCGTGGTGATCTGGAAGGCCTGCAGGTGTGCTTTGGGATTGGTCATCCCGTCGTAAGTCGGCACTTTGAGCTTTCCAGGATCGGGTAGCTTGACCTCGGTGATGCGAGCCGTAAAAGGCATTTTCCGAGACTCGTATAGCAGCCGATCTATCTCGGGCGTGACGCTGGTAGCATGATGAATTTGAGATTTCACCACTTTTACCGCTGCGGCCGTTTTAGTAATGTAGTCGCGGAGATTGCGAATCTCAGTTAGGTCGCCAACAGTTTTCCGGCCTTGTCGGCGTTTACTGCGAGTAACTCGAGATCGTTCCTCGGCCATTTTTGTGCGTTGCACACAGTAGAGCTCCTCATCGTCCTCAGTAAGAGAACGCTCGGGAGAGGATTCCGGCTGAGGGCTGTGACTTTTCCTCCTCCTTCGATGGATGTCTGCGTCTTCATCCGACGGATTGGATTGGTCGCTTATTTCCAAAGTTAACTCTTTCGACACCGTCTTCTTCGGTCTCCTTTCTGCGAGTAGGAGATTTTTCCGATTCAATCAGCGTCACGTCAGGGTTATATTTTTTGGAGTTTTTCTCTGGTAGATTACCTTGTTTGGTTCTGGGACGATCCTTAGGAGTCAAAAAATCAAGCCTCCTTCCACAGATTTTTGTAGTTCCGTGGGAGCGAATTGCTTTGGTTTTCGCAGTTAGGGTTCCGACCTGTTTTGCGAGTGAACCAATAGCTATTCTTTCTCCTCCGACTTCTTGTTGAGGTCGGCGAGCATCTTGTCGATGGTCTCGGTGTTAGCGTTAGCGTTAACCGCAGACACATCTAGTGGTGGTGTTTTGTCAACGTTGTCGCTTTCGACGCGAGTTTGTTGTTCATCAGACATCATACTTGATCCAGCGTGCTGCGGTTTGAGTGTAAGATAAATCCGACCCCCCTCCTTCTAGTGCCAAACTGTGGGAACCGAAATTCATCCCTATCGATTTTCGTAAATTAAGGAAGTTAGGGAAAACCCTAATTTCCCAGAGGACCCGGCTATCTGCGAAACTGCACACAAGCAATCAAGTAAACGATGAGAATAAGTAAAAGATGTTAATAACGAGATTGAGAGAAAGAAGGATCTTATTCCGATTATGCGTAAGAGTGGTACAACGAGGTAAAGCCTTGGCTACGTGAGCTGACGGTGAGTTTCCTAGTTCTAGCAACCTAAGTCTAAACCTAGTTGAGACGCAGCTCGATAACAAAAACAGATATATTCCTAAGTGCTAAGTTTTGGTGGTGAGAGCTCTGAAAATCATGTCCCTTCTTCTGTCCTTGGCCTTCTGTTTATATACTCCCTCCTTAGGCGGTTTAGTCTTTCCTTTTCGCCAAGATTCGAGTCTATCAAAAATCTTCCATTTATCTCGATCTTTCCATTTTTCTTCGGAAATCTTCTATTTTTCTTAAAACTTGACATTTATCTTCTTTTTGACATTTATCTTTTTCTGTGAGTAAATAATCAAACCGTCATTTCATCATTGGGCTGGACTTCGTCTAAAACCATGGATAGGTTTTTATCGCGTTTTAGGACTTTCCGAGCGGTTTTGCGATAAAAACCGTTTTACGATTTTAGACAACATCGTTTCCTGATACGATCCCGTTTTTATAAGAATTCTCGAGTTAACCATATAGTTTGACATTGTACGATGTTCCGTCTAATCGCTGCCGTTTTATACGATCTTTCCGAATTCTTACGAGAAAATATGACTTTTACGATTTTAATCGTAAAACTCGAATGGTAAGACGGATCGAGATGAAATGAGAGGTTTCGACCATGGTTCAGATCACGATTGAATTGAAGGACATATGCCTTGCGTTGAGGATGCGGGGGAGTGAGGCTCGGGACGGTCAGCTAGACGTACGGCGAGCTGATTTGAGGTGATCAGCTCGCCATACGGTGAGCTGAACCGTCTGGCTCAGCTCGCCGCACGGCGAGCTGGTCCAGCTGAACCAGCTCACCCTATGGCGAGCTGGTTTGGCTGAACCAGTTTTCCGTGCGGCGAGCTGAACTGGCTGGTTCGGCTTGTTGCACGTCGAACTGGTTCGGCTTGTCGCACGTCGAACTGGTTCGGTCGAACCTGCTCATAGTGTGGCGGATGCGGTTTTTACGGTTTTTCGCTTAACTTGGGCAATCGTGTAATCGGAGATTGTTTCGTTCATTTTTCCGAGATGACAATTTCCAAGTTTCGCGCGGATTTCCTTTGTTCGGAAAGTCCTTAGAATTTTATAAAACAACTTCTCGTGTTATAACAACTTCTCGTGTTTTATAAAACATATTTTTATTTTTGCGGAAAGTTTTGGTCATTGATTCCGTCGTACCGATTTTGACCCCAACAAAGACAAGGAACACTCATCCCATCCCAGGTGCGACAAGCTTCCAAAGGAGCTTTGGAAGTTGATCTCCGAAAACAAGTACTCTACCGGGAAGAACAAAAACACAAACATCCGGCATCCATCTTTGCGCTACCTCCATAGGATGCTTGTTTATGCTTTCTATCCATGGAAGGAAGCCAGCAATGTAACTAAGAAGGATATGAGACTTATCTTCCCAGCCATCCAACCATTCGTCGAACCTGGAGTGCTACTTCTCCCGAGCCACGACATCTATGCGTCCTTTGGTATGGTCAGTTTCTGCATCGGTCGTCTCGAGCACTATAGAGACTGGGCATGGTACACCACTGATCCAAAACCAAATATTGGGATTGGTAGCCTGATCACACCTCTTCTTCAATTTATGGGAGTTAACTTTGGGAAGGAGAAAGCAGGCCCTAGGTTCATTGATGGCTATTACTTTAGGATTGCCACTTATTTCAGTGGGAGGCATGCTACCAACTACGTTGACTCCTACTCCTTGGAAGGCTAGTCTGTTGAGATACTGATTCCAAGAAAACATCTGACGAGCCTAGAGAGGCGTGGAGCCATCAGCTTCAACATTCCCCACGAGGATTTCTTTAGACGTGACGGGTCTCTCGATCCCATGGGTAGCTCATCAACGAGATAGAGTTACCCAATGACCCATGAATCACATGAGGCGGAATCATCTGAGCCGGTCTATTGCCCCCCGAGCTACTACTTTGAGCCATATTCTGGAGTCTTAGCCCCTGGCGCTCTTTGTGACGAGCATGAGCATATTGGCAAACTCCAGCGATGGAACAACCAGGACCATGCTTTCTACAAACTGAAGACCAAGTACAAGGAGCTGAAGAAGACAGTGAGGAGTCAAGCAAAGGCTTCAGCTAAGTTTATGAAGAAGGTGGCTGATGTTTTAGTTAAAGGAGGAGTAGCAGGATGTAGTTCCAGCGATTTTGTGGTGAGAAACACATCAGCTCCTCAGCCTCAGCATAACAGTCCACCGCACACTGATAGTCAGCTGGATTGTGCTCGGCAACTATGTTCCTCCTCCATCTGCCTCAGGAAACAAATCCCCATCCTTCACCTCCTCTGATGATGATTCTGGTGACGAAGTGAGCAGCACACCAATGGACCACTACAGTGCACCGTACAGCCACTTCAATGAAGCATACGGCCACTACGATGCACCATATGGCCATGGCTCTCCACCAGCAAGCTATTTACATCACTTACCCTGATGAAGGCGGGTCTGGAGACACTGCCTTCAACCCTGACAACTAGAAAGGTACTCCATTTCTTACCATTGTATATACCGGTTTTTATTTTTGCATTTTAGCTCTCTTTAGGGTATCTCTTTCAACTTAACAACACATAGACTGTGTGACTTAAGTTTGGGAAAGGTACAAAGTATTTAACCATGTTTTCTTTGATGATTTTGAGTCTCATGCATTGCATTGTACATACACATATGCATAGAAAAACCCAAAAAAAAATTGAAAAATTTGAAAAAAAAAAAAAAAAAAAATCATGTATGTTGCATCACTTGCACTTCTAGGAGAGTCTAGAGAATATAGCTTGCATTCACTTGCATTGGGAGCAATGATTTTAAACACCTTGTAAAGAACACTTGTCAAGAGCTCAAAGTGACACCCTAGTTAGACATATCAAGTAGCTTGAGCATCTCTTGAAAGCCTTGCACGCTTCAAGCCTTGAAACTCTTCTTGAAACATGTTTGCTTTCTTGAAATTGACATCGTTCTTGAAACCAGCTCCAATCTGAAATTTAGCTTAATGAACTTAATCTCTCTTGCATATAGGCACTTGCATGACGATCTATTTCCCCCTCGGAACTTTCATATAACACCAGTTCTCCATAAAGTTAAGGCATCGTTCTATTTCCCCCTCGAAACTTTCATAAAAACCCGTTTCTCCATATATAAAAAGTTCGAAATCTATTTACCCCTGAATCGAAACATCGAAATCTATTAACTCATACACCACAATTAACTTTGGTTTAGTGCATAACCAAATATTATTAACCGATACACGCCACTCAGACCCAAAATTAACCAAAATAAACCTGATTACAATAATTAAAACCACACCCACCCAGATTTAAAACCCGTCGACACAAAACCCCCAAAATTAAAAAACACTCACGAACCCTAATTAGAGAAAAAAAATCAAAATTCAGAGCTCCAAGGTCTGTGCATCCATGGCGTTATCAGAATGGGGAGACGTTCCTCCACTCAACGACGAGGATTCTGATGGAGAATACCGTAGAGAGCGAAACGATTACAATATCGAGCAAGCCGTGATTTATTTTGAGGAAGAATCACCCATTTGTCACAATATTTATCCTGACACAGAGAGTGATGATGAGGAAGGAGAAGTTCAAAGAACAGTGAGAAAGCGCAATAACATCGTTAGAGGGGAAGGGAAATTGTTTGAAGGACAAGTTTTCAGCAGTGGTTTGGCATTTAAGGAAGCGGTTCTCGATTATGCTTTGAAAACAAGCCGGAATCTCAAACAATACAGGTATGACAAAGACAAGCTTGGCTAAAATTGTGTTGGTGACGGATGTTCATGGCGGATCTATTGTTCCACGACGGGGAAGACATTCCAGTGGCAAGTTAAGGTCTTTAAGAATGTCCATAGCTGTGTTCCTAATGGTTGCTGTGAGATGATCAAAGTGCTAGTTATTGCACGCTTGTTTGTCGACAAAATCCGCGAAGAACCAGAATATTTTATGCCAAGAAGATTGAGGAGCTAATCATGGAGAAGTGGAAGATCAATGTGTCTAGACCTCAGTGTCAAGCTGCGAGGAACAAGGCGTTGAGATGGATTGAAAGAGAGTATGATGAATAGTTTGCGCGTATCCGTGATTATGGTAAAGAGATTCTAGAATCGAATGCTGACTCTTCTGTGGAGATTGATTGTGTGCAGAATGAGAAGGGTTTAGACATATTCAATAGGTTTTATGTCTGTTTTGATATACTAAGAAGAAACTGGAAAGAAACTTGTCGACCAATTGTAGGAGTGGATGGATGTTTCTTAAAGTCGAAGATGAAAGGGATGTTACTAGTAGCTCTAGGTCGAGATGCTGATAATGCAATATATCCTATTGCTTGGGCTATTGTACAAGTAGAAAACACTGATAATTGGTTAGGGTTTGTGAAGAAGATCAAACTTGATCTAGGTCTGCTTAATGGTGACGGATTTATCATGGTTTCAGATAGGCAAAAAGGATTAGTCAAAGCTGTTCAGACTGAGCTGCCAGGAATAGAGCATAGGATGTGTGTGAGGCATATATACACAAATGTGAAGGGGAAGCATAGAAAAAATCCAGAAATAAAGCTTCATATTTGGAATCTTGCGTGGAGCTATAATGAGCCACAATATAAAGAGAACTTGGACATGATCTTCAATTACGATTCACAAGTTTATGAGGATGTGTTGAAGACAAATCCCAAGTCTTGGTCTAGAGCATTTTTCAAGCTTGGAAATTACTGTGAGGATGTTGAGAATGATTCCACAGAGTCGTGGAACAACACAATTCTGAAGGCTAGAGAGAAGCCATATGTCCCTATGCTTGAGATGATTGCTCGACAGTCAATGGTTCGTATTGCAAAGAGAGATGTCAAGGCAATGGATCACAAAAGCTTGTGCACACCTTAGTTATTGAGTACCTAGAAGAGGAGTTTGAGAAAGCTTCAGCGTGTGTGGTGCATAGAAGCACAAATAACACTTTTGATGCTAGAATTGGTGGGTGCTCATACCGTGTCAATTTAGAAACTAGGAGTTGCACTTGCAGGAGGTGGGACATCACAGGAATTCCTAGTGAGCATGCATATGGGGTCATTTTAAGGAAGAAGCTTGAGGTTCAAGAGTATGTGTGTCATTGGTTTAGGACAGCTATGTGGAGGAGGACTTATGCTGAAGGTATTGTCCCGCTTAGAGGTGCACGGTTTTGGCCTGTTGGAGAAGAACCACAAGTCCATAAAGCTCCGGAGCCACCACAGCCTGGTCGTAAGAAAGGTGATAAAGATGGAAAGAGTGGAAAGAACAATAAAAAACGAAAGAAGGGAATAAATGAGTCCCCAACAAAGAAGAAACCAAAGTTGTTAAAGACAACAATGCATTGTAGTCGATGTGGTCAAGCAAATCACAACTCTCGGTTTCACAAGAAAGCGCAACAGGTTAGTCTATCAGTTGTGGTCTTTAATATCTTGTATTTTTGTATTTGGTTATTTTGCAGCCTCCTCAAGGTGACTCTTCTCAGCCTCTTCAGGGTGACTCTTCTCAGTGTGAGTCTACACATGCTGAAGAATGATATGTTTGTGGTAGATGGATATCTCGGTCGTTTTTTAAAAAATTTCTAGAGCTTCTATGCACTATCTATCTCAGGTTTTTGGCAATGTAAAAGAGCTTCCTTATGTGTTAAAGCTACTTGTAATGGTTTATGAAATCAAAGCTGATTTCCAACTTAACCTGACATCTATTGCTTGTCTTGTGGCTTGGTATACAAGGGATCGGAATCCTCATTCAAGTCTGGAAGGTAAAAGTCTCAAAAATTTTGGTTTCTTTCTCTCTTTCCTTTGGCATCCTATAAAGAGAAAATAAAAGATTGAGATGATTTCCTGAGAAGCAGAGGGAGAGGTACATTACCCATGACCCCACTATTCTAAATCAAAGGAATGATCACACATTGTGGAAGCGAGGGAGAGGTACATTACCTTGACCCCACTATTCGCCTGCACTTTGTCAAAAGCTATAAAAGTTGAAAGATCAATAAGATGAACATTAGTTGTTCATTGGGATTGATAAAAAAAGAAAGAAAAGAAAGTTTGGGATTCAGAGAAGGGGGATAAAGAGAGAAAAGGAACCAGGATGAGAATGCCTGGAACTTGTTTGAGTTGAATACAAGTGTTCTTTGATCGATACTCCCAAGGTAAATCCTACACCTTTATTTTATGCATAAATGAAATCAGTAGAGGGGACAGTCAGACAGGATTGTTTAAGTTGATTGGCTAGATGAATTTGGTTGCTAAGCTAGGATATGGTATAATGTACTTCTGTAGTTAGTAATATGAGATGTGGCTTGCAACAGAATAGAAGTGATGATTTTAGAGCTAAGATTTTATTGAGTCCCTACTGTTTTAAAACTTCTTCCAAAAGAGACTAATGGTTTGCTTGAGGGCAAGCAAAAGGTTAAGTATGGGGGAGTTGATATACCATGATTTTGACCCGCTTTTAGCCATGGTATTGATGTGTTTTTATAAGTTTTATATATGTTTTGGAGTCTATTAGGTATGTTTTCAGGTTCATGAGCATTTTGGAGTAAAGTGATGATTTAGGTGCCCTTTTGGAGCTTAAAAGAGAGTTTTCCGAGATAACTATGAAGATCAGACAATAAAGATACATATCGATCGATACACACCCTGTGTAATCGATCGATGACGCTTCCTATAAGATGAAGTCGAGTTACTCTATCGATCGATGTACACCATGTACCATCGATCGATATGATGCGTGGAGAACAAGTCAGACTTGGCCGACTAGAAGCCCAATTTATCTCAATATTACAATAATGCCCCTGACAAGTTTTTTACCTAATGGAACTCATATTTATAGTTTTTGCCTATGTGTTTGGCAAAGCATGCTTTGTATGCTTTTATTGTTCTAGTGCTTTTGTACTTGAAAAGCTTTGCATACTTTTCTTGTGCTTTTGAATTCTTTTATTCTATTCTATACTTAGCAATAAAGTATTTCTTTTCATCTTAATTCTCAAAAGGATATAGAATTCTAGATTTAGAAGAAACACACAAAGAGATTTGTTGCTCCAAGAACCAAAAGTTCAATCTTCTAATCTAATGAATCTCTATTATTACCTTACTGTTATGAATCTCTCAGTTATGTCTAAGTAGATTTCTTTGTTAGATTTAGGGTTCAAATAGTTATGAGGGATTTGCCCCAACTATAGAATGTTGAATTGTTGATATTCATTATCCAAATTAACCCTAATGCTTACTCTAGAGTAGCTACCTAGAGTATGATCATGGATGTGATTTAACTTGTTAATCATTGTCCTGAAATCATTGGGCAAAAGCATAGATCCTCTAGAGTTGTGCGAGAGCCGGTCTATGATCTTGGTGAACACAGTTTCGATTCGATCTTATGCTATATCGATCGATACTCCTATAGAGTTATCGATTGACAGCAACCCATATCGTCCGATATCGCTGTCAAAACATCGGTCGATATTGCTGGCAATAAGATAAATGGATGAGTCTATTTAGCGACTGCTATTAGATCTGTCTAAGAATCGAAGTTCTTATATATCTTGCAAGCAATTCATTAAAACATCTGTAGCATTATAATCCTAATTATCTGAATAGCAGCCTTGAATCTAACTACTTTCTTTTATTGTTTTAAACCAAAACCTATTCTCTTGAGCAACTTACCATTTTTCACAAACTGCAATTTACTATTTTAAACCTAATCAACCTAACATAATCACTTAGGATTACATCTATTATGTTCCTTAATTCCCTGTGGATTCGATCCCTAAGTACTACAACTGAACCTCTTATTTGAGAGAGTAATTCACTTCTTAGGATTAAACATTTGAGTGATATCATACTCGATATTTTTGAAACATTTCAATAAAAAGCAAAGTTAAAATATCGCAAGTCCTACTTCAACAAATTTTCAGAAACAAGTAGAGTAGTTTACCGTCTACTCAACTCGGTTTAAGGACTCTCTTTGAAAATCAAGGCCGTTGCTACTCAACCCAGTTCTTGCTTTGTTTTTGGCGATAGTGATGGTCGTTCAGGGGTTTCAGGATTAATCTCAAGTATGAACGTCTTTGGAACCCTCCATTAATTCGTTTGCGCTTCAACGTTGGTGTTGATTACAAATCTAGATAAGTTTGTGTTGAGCCAGCTACTCTAGAGATGATATGAGAAGATTCCGGCATCTGAGGAAACAAGGTGAATCTCTTCTTTATGTGGTCATTGTTAATAGTAAAGAATGGTAAAAAACTCTCGAAGATTATGAATCTGATCTAGCATAACACATTGGGGATATGGGCCGAGCAAAGCTAGTTAGGAGTATTTTGTTCTGAGAAGTTTTGTACGAGCGACATGTTTGTAACATTACAAGAAAACTCGTCATTTACTAGGACCACATTTCCTCGTAATTTCCTAGTAAATGACCATTTACTAGGAACTTACGAGGAAACGCGTTTCCTCGAAACACGTTCATCGTAAAGCATTTTTCCTCGTAAAGCGTTTTTCCTCGTAAATTTCTAGCTAATTTACGAGGAAAACTTTCCTCGTAAACACGTGGATAAGATTTTCCTCGTAAAGTCCTCGTACAAGTTTCCTCGTAAAGTCATAGTAGCACTTTTCTTCGTAAACTCGTGGTAATGCTTTACGAGGACCTTACTAGTAAAATTTACGAGGACTTTACTGCGAAAATATTACGAGGATTTTACTTCGAAACTTTTTTTCCCTATTAAAAAATATTAATTATAAATATAAATAATATATTTTTAAAAAATTAAAAAACCAAATTATAAATAAAAAAAGAGATAACTAAATATTTTATAAATAACTAAATAATATACAATTAAGTTTTAAAATTCATAATATACAATTAAAAAAAAACTACGGATTGTGGTGTTAAATTGGCGAACGAAGTCGTCCCGGCTCGCCAACTCCTCCTCAGCAAGGTTGGTTGTCGGCTGTGACTGTGACGGTGGATGCTGTTGGGTTGGAAGCCCTCCGCTTTCCCGTCTCACACGCAACATCTCCGCCAATTGCGGGTTTCCGACAGCCAAAATGTCCAGGACATCATCGGTGAGAGAACTCACATGATCGGTGAGAGAACTCACATGAGACTGCGTCGCCTGCAACTCCGAGCACAGCTGAACATTGACATCGTGTTGTTCCTGAGCATAAGAAGATGTCGCTGTGGGGACATCGTTAACGGAGCCAATCCCGACAATACGTCCCTTTTTCCTAGGGGCGACCTGTAAATAAAAAAATTAATAACGTTAAAAAAAATTAAATAAATAGTAAAAATCAATAGAAAACAAATTATTTACCTCCTCGTAAATCTTATCCACTTCAAGAGTGGATAATATGACTGGTGTCCCAGACTGCTGAGTCAGCTGGGTCTGGCGTTCATCAATCCGAGCAACAACCTCGTTGTAGATCCGCTCAGATCTAGGATCTACAAAATGCCCAGCCTTGTTCCGGTGGGTCCTCTCGTAAAGTTCTTTCAGAGATGGAAGAACTCCAGTCTCTTTAGCCTAAAAATAATTTTTAAAATTAAATATTAATTAGGAATATACAAATATAGTAAAAATTAAATAGTTATTAAAAATTAATTTACCTGGTCTAGACGAATTCCCTCGTGAGGTTTTCGACCCCCGGTGTGAAGCATCTTCGTGTTGCCATGCTCGTCTCTTGTCATGTGGTTCTCGGAGTTTGTGTGGGAGGTTCTGACCGAGTCCGGCAACCCCCAATATCTGATGAGGCCATCCCGCACGTCGAATGTGAGGCAATCGGGTTTCCCGTCCTCGTAACCATCCACCTGAACAAAAAATAATTTTAAAATGATTTGAATTAAAGTCAATGATTTAAAACTATATATATATATATATAATTTATAAATTCACACCTGAAAGTCGCCCTTCCAGTTGTAGACCATGTCGAGCAATCGTGCTTTTGCCTTGGCCTCAAACTCCGTCTTCACCCGCTGGTGAATCCCTATAGACCAACGATATTATTGTTGTAACCAGAAAAAATTAAAGTAATTAATATTAATAATTTTAAATAATTAAAAATAAATTAAGTTGATTAATTAATGACTTACAGTGAACGATTTGAACCACGTCTTTTTGTGTGGTTGGGCGTCTTTTTCCAGTTTGGAGCTGGATCAGGAAAGTATCCCTTGATACAATCTGTGACGCTCTGAGCGACACATCCGTCAAGACAAAACCTGGAAAGAAACAATCATAAGTTGATTAATTAATGACTTACAGCGAACGATTTAAACCACATCTTTTGTGTGGTTGGGCGTCTTTTTCCAATTTGGAGCTGGATCGGGAAAGTATCACTTAATCATATATTAATCATATGATCGTATTATATTCATTAATTATCTGAAAGTGATTCATGTACTTTTTTCGGTAGTAGCTCCGCAAATGCAAAGGGAAGTAGTCGCGCTGCATAAAGACATGACAATCATGGCTCTTTATCCCCGGAGAACTTTTGCCATTTCTCAACACATCTTGAGAGATTTGAAACATACCCATCAGCGAACTTCACTTCTGAAGCTACCCAGTTGAACAACGCAGACTTTTTTCTGATGACAGTCTGAATATCGTAGTAAAGATTTACTAGGAATTTACGAGGAAAGTATTTACTACGAGCTTACGAGGAAATGGTCTTTTGCCACGTAGTTTCCTTGTAAGTTTACTACGGTCTTACGAGGAAAACGATTTCTCGTAACTTTACGAGGACGTTACAAGGAAACTTGTTTTCCTCGTAAACCCGAAGTAAGCTCGTAGTAAATTTACGAGAAATTATTTTCCTAGTAAAATCTTAGTTTTCTTGTAGTGTTATCAAAATCTTGTTCTCAGTTTCGAATTATGAAATAAATATATATTATATTTTTAAAAAAGCATGTATGATCTTTTAATTTTTGTTTATCGAGTTGTGAAATAAATAGATTATATTTTTTTAGAAAAAAAGAAAAGAAAAGCAGTTATGATCGTTTAATTTTTGTTTATCTCATGATCCACATTTTAATCAAAAGAAATAAAAAAAGATTGAATGAATCAACACTGATTATCTCATCATCTCCTTAACCCGAAAGTCAACGTTACCATCAATACTCTAAAACATACGTAATAAATCATTATTTTCGATGAATCAAAAGATATGATGATCTGTTACTTCCTAACGACAAGGACGTGTAATTTATATTAGTGGTCGTCATTGTCGGTGGTGGTCATAAAGGACTTTCTCTCCCACAAAAGATCTCTCTTCAACTCAAAAGTTACTCTGAATCCGTACCCGATCACACGATGGACCCAACCCAAAAACCCAACACGGTTTACGATATCGTCATACTCGGAGCATCCGGATTCACCGGAAAATACGTCGTCCGAGAAGCTCTCAAGTTCTTCCAAACTCCGTCTTCTCCGTTGAAGTCCCTAGCTTTAGCGGGTCGTAACCCGACCCGGTTAACTCAGTCTCTCCAATGGGCATCCCGCCCGAACCCGCCTCCTTCATCCGTCGATATCCTCACTGCTGACACGTCAGACCCGGATTCACTTCGCCGTCTCTGTACTCAGACCAAACTCATACTCAACTGTGTTGGACCCTTCCGTATCCATGGCGATCCCGTCGTCGCTGCATGCGCTGACTCAGGGTAAAATCGTCTTTCTACTCTGTTTTCACTAGTAGAACTGAATAAAGTTGTGTGTTTATGAGTTGATGCGATCTGAGGAATGCTTAAAGCTTGTAGCTTTGATGATAAATCTTGTTTATTTTTGGTTGCTTGGTTCTTTGTCTCTACTTGTGCAAACGCAGGGTAAAATAGTCTTTTCCTATGTTTTCGATATTGTGTGTAGTTACAGTGTGAAAACTAAAAAGATTGGAACTTTGTGTGTTTATTGAGTTGATGCAATTTAAGTTGCAGCTTTGATGACAAAAGTGTAATCTTGTTATGTTTAGGTGTGATTATTTGGATATAAGTGGTGAACCTGAGTTCATGGAGAGGATGGAAGCTCAGTACCACGAAAGAGCACAAGAGACTGGCTCTTTAATCGTTTCCGCTTGTGGTTTCGATTCAGTCCCTGCTGAGTTGGGTCTTCTCTTTAACTCCAAACAGTGGGAGCCTCCATCGGTTCCTAACCAGATAGAAGCATACCTCGCCTTGGAGTCTACCAAAAAGATGGCTGGAAACTTTGGGACTTATGAGTCTGCGGTTCTGGGTGTTGCTAATGCAGAAAAGCTTAAAGAACTGAGACGTTCAAGACCAAGAAAGCCTAGACCATCGGTGAGTTATTCATATGACATAATAATATGACATTCTTGAACTGAAAAGTTATATTGAAATGTGTTTTGCAGATTCATGGTCCACCTGCTAAAGGACCAACACTAGAAAACCAGAAGAAGATTGGTCTTTGGGCTTTGAAGCTACCTTCTGCTGATGCAGTAGTTGTTCGTAGAACACTCACAACTCTAACAGAGAACCCACATGGGCTTCCAGGGCTTAACGAGAGTCCTGATCAGATACAAAAGAGAGAAGCTTTCTGGTCAGCGATCAAGCCGGCTCATTTCGGTGTGAAGATAACATCAAAATCTCTCTTTGGTATATTCCGATATGTTACACTTGGTGTCTCTCTTGGTCTACTTTCCAAGTTCTCCTTCGGGAGATGGCTTCTTTTGAAGTTCCCTTCGGTTTTTAGCCTTGGTTGGTTCCAGAAGAAAGGTCCAAGTGAAGAAGAGGTGGAGAACGCTACGTTTAAGATGTGGTTCATAGGTCGTGGCTACAGCGACGAGAGTCTTGTTTCAGAAGGGAAGACAAAGCCTGACATGGAGATTATCACAAGAATCTCAGGACCTGAGATTGGGTACATAACCACACCGATAGCACTTGTTCAGTGCGGTTTGATAGTCTTGGGACAGCGCGAAAGCCTAGTTAAAGGAGGAGTCTACACACCAGGCATTGTGTTTGGTTCAACCGATATCCAGCAGCGACTTGAAGATAATGGCATATCTTTTGAAGTCATTTCAAAGAACAAGATCCAAGACTAAAAAAGTGTTGTCCCTCTTCTCATGCTTTTCCTCTCTGTCTCTTAAGTTGGGTTTGTCCACATAAGTAGCTTGTCTACGAACTTCACAGACACGATGAGGACAGTTTAGTCTTTAAGTTGTAATAAAAAATGAAAACTTTACTCAGTAAATTTAAACTCGAAACAGACCATCCTCGTGAAAAAAATGGGTGGTGAGAGAGAAGTACAAAGATCACATTACTCTATCATTTACCCAAATTGCAATTCCTTTTAGTAAAAGATTGTTGTGATAGTGTTTTGTTTGTGTCATTTGCCCTTAGCTACTTTCTCCTGCTGCTAGTATTTGAAGATTTCTCACTTGCCTCTGCATTTTGTCCAACGAGATATGCCGTTTTAAGCCGTTGAAGTGTTTGCAGGGATCAGCTGAGCAAATCACGACTCTTTTGTGGCTGATCTACTGAAACAGTACTTTTGACTCTTTCCTTTGAGCTTTAGTGACTTGGTTTTGAAGGAGCAGAAACATAGCCCTCACGAGAGTAAAAGGTCATCGTGGGAAAGAAGCTTTCAAGATATGGAAGTAGCTGGACTAAAAAGCAACTCGAAGCTAAAATCAGGACCAGATATTGGTCTTCCATTACCACCATTCACCAACGTTATCTAGCTCTCCTATGGAAAACTGCAGGAACAAAATTAGCTCCTGATAAGCAATGTCAATGAGAATAGTAATGTCAACTTGAAGGATTTGGAGAATGTTACCTGGAGCAAGCCATTGGTTATAAAAGCTGTGTTGAAGCAAGTATAAAAGAGACGGCTTCCAATCATTTTCTGGTAGAATGTGATGCGTATGTCCCCACTCACATATCCAAGAATCATATGGTTTAACAACAACCATCTTGTAGAACTCAAGGATCGTAAGTAACTTGATCTCAAAGAAATAACTATTTTTTATTGCTTTAGAAAACTCACTCAAAAACTAAAGTTTTCAAGTCTCTCAATCACAAACTCATATGTGATACAACACTTTGGTATCTCCATATATATATATATATATATATAACTATAAAGTCTTAAACCCATTACATATATGATGCTTAGATAACTCATAAACACCAAAAACTTTCTTTTTTCCTAATCCATAATTCGGTAGGAAATAGATAACTTGATTTTCAAGTGATTTCAAGTTTATCTCAACATTTTCCTCTTTAAACTTGAAATCACTTCTCGCTAGATCTTGCATACCAATAAGGTTCTTCATTTCCTTGAGTTTGATTCTTCCCAACGTCTTCATTAGAATGTTAACTTTCCGTTTGTCTCCTAGAACACGTTGCACGATGATCTGACCTTTCTCCACGCATTCTTTAATGAAGTGGTATCTTGAATGTATGTGTTTGCTCATTCCGTGAAAAACTGGATTTTTCATTAAAGTGTTGCGGATTGATTATCGATATAGATGGTGACCTTCTCACAGGGATGTTCCACAACTTCGCTAAGCAACTCTCGAAGCCATGTAGCTTGTATCGCAGCTTCAGTTCCAGCCAAGAACTCAGCTTCAGACGAAGATAATGGAATCGTTTCATGTTTGTTTGAACACCACGTGATAAAACTTTTACCAAAGTAGAAAATATGACCGGCTGTGATTCTACCATCATCAGGATCAATGTTATGGCTGCTATCTGAATATCCAATGATCTTTGGTATCTCTGACCCTGCACGCTTAAACACTAAACTAAGCGTGGTTGATCCTTTGAGATATCTTAAATGTTGCTTCATTGTGGCTCCATGAGACTCCTTGGGTCTTTGCATATAACAACTCAAGACTCCTACACAAAGTGATAGATCCGCTATGGTGTGAAGTAAATATCTGAGAAAACTGACACTTCTTCTACAAGATGTAGCATCGATGTCCTTTTCTTCTCGGCTTTAGATAGCTTCAAACTGAACTCTGTTGGGGTCAAAATCGGTACGACGGAATCAACGGCCGAAACTCCCCACAGAAATATAAAAGGAATCGTTTTGTAAAACCCGAAGAATCATTTTATAAAACTCGAGGATCGTTTTATAAAACTCGAGGACCGGTTTATAAAACTCGAGAATCGTTTTATAAAACCCGAGGATTGTTTTATAAAACTTCAGAATCGTTTTATAAAACTCGAGGATCGTTTTATAAAACACGAGAATAGTTTTATAAAACTCGAGGATCATTTTATAAAACTCGAGAAGCCGTTTTATAAAACTCGAAGATCGTTTTATAAAACTCGAGGATCGTTTTATAAAACTCGAGAAGCCGTTTTATAAAACTCGAGAGGCTGTTTTATAAAACTCGAAGATCGTTTTATAAAACTCGAGAAGCCGTTTTATAAAACTCGAAGATCGTTTTATAAAACTCGAAGATCTTTTTATAAAACTCGAGAAGCCGTTTTATAAAACTCGAAGATCGTTTTATAAAACTCGAGAAGCTGTTTTATAAAACTCGAGAAGCTGTTTTATAAAACTCGAAGATCGTTTTATAAAACTCGAGAAGCTATTTTATAAAACTCGAAGATCGTTTTATAAAACTCGAAGTTCGTTTTATAAAACTCGAAGATCGTATTACAAAACCGCGAAAAATCGAAACAGCCATAAAACGCGAACTAGTCGCAACTAGTTCGCCCACCGGCGAACTAGGAGGCCCATGACTAGTTCGCCCACGGGCGAACTAAGCCAGCTCGGCTTAGTTTGCCGGTGGGCGACCTAGTCCCGTCCCGGCTAGATCGCCATTGGGCGAACTAAGAGGTGCTGACTTTGCCCCACTGGTTCTTTTCGCCTAGTTCGCCATATGGATGGCGACCTAGCCAAGCTGAACTAGCTCGCCGTACGACGAGCCGACCATCCCGAGCCTCGATCTCCCACATCCTTGATTCAAGGCATACGTCCTTCGACACGATCGTATTCCGAATCACGGTCGAAATATCTCCCGTTTCATCTCGATCCGTCATATCGTTCGAGTTTTACGATAAAAACCGTAAAACACCGTTTTCCCGAAAAGAACTCGAAGAAATCGTAGAAAACGGTAACGGTTAATTAAAACACCGAACATCGCCTAAATTATACGATTTATCCGAGATTCTTCGTTAAGATTATAAAAACGCGTTTTTAATAAAAAAACGTCGAGAGAATCGTAAAAAAACGGCATCAGATCAGGAAACGGTCTCGTTAAAGTCGTAAAACGGTTTTTATCGTAAAACGGTTTTTATCGTAAAACGGCCCGAAAGGTCCTAAAACACGATAAAAACCCATCTCGCAACGTTAACGAAATCAAACCCGAAAATACGATAACGCTTTGACGGTCTACTCGCAGACGGAAGATAAAAGGCAAGTTTGAAGATAAATAGAAGATTTCCGCAGAAGAAAAAGAAGGATCGACAGATATGGAAAGTTCCCGAAATATTCGGTTTCGAGTAATATGGAAAGACTAAAACCGCCTAAGGAGGAGTATATAAGGGGGAGGCATAGGGAAGAAGCTGGGACACGAGTTTTCAGAGCTTTCACCACCAAACTTAGCATTTAGGCAATTTTCCGTTTTCGTTATCGAGCTGCGTCTCAACTAGGGGTTTAGTCTTAGATTGCTAGAACTAGGAATTTCGCCGACGGCTCACGCAGCTAAGACAACTCTCGTTGTAACCGTTCTTACGCGAATTCGGAATAAGAATCCTTCTTGCTCTCAATCTCGTTTTTATTTTTATATCTTTCAGTTTATTCATATTAATCCCGTTCTTGGTTACTTGTCGTTGGATTTCGCAGAGATCCGGTTCCTCTGGAAAATTAGGGTTTTCCTAACTTTCCTTATTTTACGGAAATCGACAAGTGTGAATCTCGGTTCCCACAGTTTGGCGCTAGAAGGAGGGGGGGTCGGATTACTCTTACTCATAGCCGCAAAACGCTTGACCAAAACGATGTCTGGATGTATGAAAGACAAAGTCGCAACTCGCAAAAACACGCTGATAAAACAACTCCAGCAGCGACTACTTGTACGGCCAACGCTCACGCAAACGATGTAGTACTCAACAAAATTGAAAACCTAATCGCGACTCTTCGCCACGGGAAGAGCGACAAAACAAGCTCACGATTTCTTTCTCAGATCACTGAGGGCAACGATAAAATCTATCAAACCCCATAGTGTTTTTCTTATTTCCGAGTTGAACAAATCTCATGGGTTGAGCAAAAGACGTTTCCGACAACTTTTCGAAAAAATAAAACTTGCTCTCCCAGAAACCGCGAAACAAACCGTAACTTACTCGCGAAATAAATCCTAGGATACTCGCGGAAAACCCTAGGCTGTTTGCGGAAAAATCCTTAGGTGACTCGCGGAAAACCCGTAGATTATTCGCGGCAAAACCCTAGGCTGTTTGCGGAAAAATCCTTAGGTGACTCGCGGAAAAATTGTAGATTATTCGCGGCAAAACCCTAGGTTGTTCGCGGAAAAACCCTAGGTTACTAGCGGAGAAAGCTTTAGGTGACTCGCGGAAAAGCCGTAGGTTATTCGCGGCAAAACCCTAGGTTGTTCGCGGAAAAACCCTAGGTTACTCGCGGATAAAGCCTTAGGTTACTCGCGGAAAAACGTAGGTTATTCGCGGCAAAACCCTAGGTTGTTCGCGGAAAAACCCTAGGTTACTCACGGAGAAAGCCCTAGCTTTACTCGCGGAGAAAGCCCTAGGTCACTTGCGGAAAAAACCTAGGTTATTCGCGACAAAACCCTAGGTTGTTCGCGGAAGAACCTTAGGCTACTCGCAGAATCGGGCAATACTATCCAGCCGAAAAGGCGGTGAGATCGCCAAGCAACCAAGCTTGCCATCTTGGCAAGCTGACCAGCTTTCCACCTCGTCCTAGAGGCACTGACTTTTCCCAGAGGGTCCGCACAATCCAACTCATAGCTACGGTGAGCCTGATCGTACTCTAAACATTAATCGCACGGCTTTTTGTTTCGTCTCAATCAAAGTTTTTGTTGAGATTTTACAACGAAAACAAGATAGCTTGATGAATCGGGACTGTGCTCGCCGACTCACATATAGGCAAGTTGGACAAGCTCGATGGATCGAAACATCTCCATCTCGAATCTTGATTGAGACGCTTTTCGTTTCGTCTCAATCGGACTTTCCGTTGAGATTCTACGACGAAAACAAGCCAACTCAACGAATCGAGATCACTCGCGCCAAGCGTCCTATCTCACCGAACGTAGAGCTAGCTAGCTCGCCATACGGAGAACTGAACCAAGCGCCTAGCTTGCCCGAGAGACACTGACTTTGCCGCAAGGGTTCTTACCATCCGGATCGCCACACAGCGAGCTGAAAGGGTTCACCCGACTTGCCTTACATCGAGCTAAACCAATCCTCGAGTTTCCCTCTTGAGTCTTGATCGCGCTGATTCTCGTTTCGCCTCAATCGGAATTTCCATCGGGATTTTACGATAAAACCGCAAAGACTTGTTTCTTCGTATAAGTTTGAATCAATCGTCTAAAACGACAACGGTTGACTTAACACCAAAGTTGCCTAAACTATACGAGAAATCTGAACTCTCTAAACCCAATCCGGTTTTACGAAACTCTGCCACGCTAAGTCGAAAACATCCAATCATAAACACGTGATTGATTTTTTTGATATACAAAGCGCACCTAGTCGGTCAAATAAAACCAGCAGTACGAAGAAATAAGAACATGAGCTCCGATGGTTAAGTCTTCTCCCCGCTCCGATACTCTTGCCGACAATTCGTCGAAGACCAGTAAGTCAAAAGACGAAGAACAGAGAATAAACGATCCCAAATCATCGATGAAACTAAGGCATAACTCGCAAACCGATCCAATCTCTCGTACAACCGAGAAACGATCGCCACGCATTCAAACGTACTCATTTCCTAAAAGAAAGAGGGAGCTAGAGACGCTGACGTTTTCTTAAAACCGACTCGCTCCTAGAAGTTTTTGTAAATCAGACATACTCCAAATCATCTCTGATCCACCATGGTCTTTAATCGACTCGGATTGTCGATCATCCCAATCCTTCAAACGAAACTCATCTTTCTTCTTTCTCCGAACATTTTCCTTGCATCAAGAAAACGCTTTCTAAAATAGGCGGAAAAATATTCGGACGATGCAACGCCTCCTCGAAATCATCCCAAAAGCAAACGACAATCTAAAAATCGTCTAAGCTAAAGACTGATCCAAACCGTCTGGGAAATAATCTCGAGGAATATACAGCATCTCTCGTCGCAATCATGCGATTAGAAAATCTCTGCAAAACTCGATTATTTGCCGAAGTCATAAAGATCTTCTCAAACTTGATAAAACAAGTATAAGAATCGAAATCTTTAGGCATCAAAGCATTGATCTCATTTTCCGTCAAACCAAGTGAGTCATGGAATAATGTCAAGAACATTTTCGGCGAAAGAAAAATCGAGAACACAAAGCAGCAATAGAGAACACGTCCTCCCTTCTCGCCGACTGATCCTATTGCTGGTTGATTCATTCCGTCTGAGAAACCAGCTAAAACATTTTGTGACTAGATCTCGGTGAAATAACTTTTGGTAAAACTCCGCGAGTGAATCCGAAAAAAACCATCACCGAAGAATCAAAAACTAAGCGGAAAGGTTTCTCGAAAAATCTGCGGAAACATTGTTAACCCAATGCGTCGTGTCGATTACTAAATTCATCGCCCGTTGCTTACGCGAGAAATCCTTCGTATAGTCAGGATCATGTCATAACGAAGTAACTCTCGAAAGTAAACGTAACAGGTTTTGCGAGAAGTACTTTCCTTAGCAAAAACCAAGCTATACAATCCGGCACTGGGCGGCCAATCTAAACGTTGCCTCCTCGCGACACGATCTGAAAGATCTCACTCTTTAACCCATCGGTTCACGAGCATCCGCTCTCAATCCTCCCGTTTACATCCGAGAATGAGACCGCCCCGCAAACGATTCCGCACGGGCTCTGCATCGAGCTTCTTAGGATCTGTCTACCTCGAGTAAAAAAGAAACAACTTCCATACAAAGGAAAGTTTATACAAAACTTTCATCGTATAAATCAAACCTACAACGGAAAAATGTTTTCTATAAACACGGGCATACTTGGCATATCAAGCTTGACAAACACTACTCGGCTATTGTCCGATCGCGCTTCACTTCAATGCCAGGTTTACAAACCGACTTGACCTTTTCGATAGCACGAAAGTGTCGCGGTCTAATCCTCTACCAAATATGACCTTGGCTGTGCGGCTGAACATAACCGTCACGCCAAGCCAATACATTCAACGGATAATGCAAACTTGTCGAAAATCAGCTAAGTTCTGTATTCTCGCGATTCACTCTATTCCCGAAGCAAGTTGCCTACAAAATCCAATGTATAAGAAAACACTCGTACCAGAGTTCCTAAAGCCGTACGAATCTCGGAAGGTCAACACTTCACAAAGCACCGTAACGAAAAACGCTTCGTTCGGGGAAACAACTTACACGAACTCTCGGTCCTAATTGCTCTAGCACAAATCATAAAACTACCTAACATCCAAACAGGAATCTAAGTTTTAATTGCATATATCCGCAAACGAACCAAAGTATTCCTGCAAAGCAGGGTTAAGACAAAACTTTCGCAACACCGCACAACATCTTCGAGCCCGCAAACGTTCCGAACACGAAACGCGGCATATAAAATAAAAACCAACTTTCGGCACTGCGAGACGTCGCAGACTCCCGGAGATTAGTTTTTCGACATAAATACCTTCCTCGATAAAGTCATTTTCTTGGAAGACCTAACAGTCCGTCCGCGACTATAAAATTATGCAAAACTTCTTAACGTACGTATCCTTCGCGAAGGCCAAAACAACGTAAGCATTTATCGCCTAAAAAGTTTGTTGCTGATCACAACAAACTCGCAACAGTCCTAAACAAACTTAAGTTATCTCACAGAGATAGCTCTCGAACACCCGACACAAGGGTAATAGCGCTACAAAAGAAATCCAAACTTTTGGTCAGCACTTCCAGGCAACTTAGAAATTGTTCCCGGTGAGATGCTCAGTTCCAACCAGACGAATCGTATAAGCCGAGAACCTATCGCGGATTCTAAATCGGTATGGAATCAGGTTAAAATCGCAACAGGCAAAACGAAAGCCGACTAGTCATCGCATGCCTCAATCCGAAAGTAAACCTAGGTCTTGCTCTAAACCCATCACACTGGTCGCTAACGTCTCAAGGCATGAATCGAGATCCTAAAGGCATGTCTCTTCGTCTATATCTAAACGCTCACTCGATTTACTAAACATCCTAAAACGGGAAAACGAACAAGGCGATACACTAAGGGAAAAAGGAATGCGAGACGACAACTCGCAGACCTCCCTCAATATCAACTCATATTCTTCCCGCTACATTCATACGAATAAAAACACGCTCTTAAAAACGCAAACTTATTTTTAATAAAGCCGCAAAAGTGGCAGGGACTCAAAGCCGCACACGGCCAGTCCGAAAAATATAACGGCCACGCTCGGCCAGACCAAACGGCCTACGAGGCTAGTCTCAAGGCCGGCAAAGGTCCGGATGCCATCGACATCAATATGCTCGATAATTCCTACACGACATATAACTAGACCGTAAAGGTCTTGCTAGGAAACAGGTCATACGAACCTTAATTCCGAAACGAACTACGAAAGGCTTGATCCCCTCAAAAGGGTACGTAGGCAGCCTTCACAAGGCGCANACGGCCTACGAGGCTAGTCTCAAGGCCGGCAAAGGTCCGGATGCCATCGACATCAATATGCTCGATAATTCCTACACGACATATAACTAGACCGTAAAGGTCTTGCTAGGAAACAGGTCATACGAACCTTAATTCCGAAACGAACTACGAAAGGCTTGATCCCCTCAAAAGGGTACGTAGGCAGCCTTCACAAGGCGCAACCCTAATCTTACACGCTTTCCGCTCCCTGGAGAGTGGAAAGATCACTTTCAACGGACCTTTCCGACCATTAATTACGCCTAACTTAACTAAAACTGGTTAACCACTCGCAAGAACCTTACGCTAAAGGCTCAAGATTCTTACGAGCTGGGGGGCTAACTGTTGGGGTCAAAAAAGGTACGACGGAATAAACGGCCGAAACTCCCGCAGAAATATAAAAGGAATCGTTTTGTAAAACCCGAAGAATCATTTTATAAAACTCGAGGATCGTTTTATAAAACTTGAGGACCGTTTTATAAAACTCGAGAATCGTTTTATAAAACCTGAGGATCGTTTTATAAAACTTGAGAATCGTTTTATAAAACTCGAGGATCGTTTTATAAAACTCGAGAATCGTTTTATAAAACTCGAGGATCATTTTATAAAACTCGAGAAGCCGTTTTATAAAACTCGAAGATCGTTTTATAAAACTCGAGAAGCCGTTTTATAAAACTCGAGAAGCCGTTTTATAAAACTCGAGAAGCTGTTTTATAAAACTCGAAGATCGTTTTATAAAACTCGAGAAACCGTTTTATAAAACTCGAAGATCGTTTTATAAAACTCGAAGATCTTTTTATAAAACTCGAGAAGCCGTTTTATAAAACTCGAAGATCGTTTTATAAAACTCGAGAAGCTGTTTTATAAAACTCGAAGATGTTTTTATAAAACTCGAGAAGCCTTTTTATAAAACTCGAAGATCGTTTTATAAAACTCGAAGATCGTTTTACAAAACCGCGAAAAACCGTAACAGCCGTAAAACGCGAACTAGTCCCGTCCCGGCTAGATCACCGTTGGGCGAACTAAGAGGTGCTGACTTTGCCCCACTGGTTCTTTTCGCCTAGTTCGCCATATGGCGACCTAGCCAAGCTGAACTAGCTCGCCGTACGTCGAGCCGACCATCCAGAGCCTCGATCTCCCACATCCTTGATTCAAGGCATACGTCCTTCGACACGATCGTATTCCGAATCACGGTCGAAATGTCTCCCGTTTCATCTCGATCCGTCCTATCGTTCGAGTTTTACGATAAAAACCGTAAAACTCCGTTTTCCCGAAATGAACTCGAAGTAATCGTAGAAAACGGTAACGGTTAATCAAAACACCGAACATCGCCTAAACTATACGATTTATCCGAGATTCTTCTTTAAGATTATAAAGAACGCGTTTTTAATAAAAAAAACGTTGAGAGAATCGTAAAAAACGGCATCGGATCAGGAAACGGTCTCGTTAAAGTCGTAAAACGGTTTTTATCGTAAAACGGCCCGAAAGGTCCTAAAACACGATAAAAACCCATATCGCAACGTTAACGAAATCAAACCCGAAGATACGATAACGCTTTGACGGTCTACTCGTAGACGGAAGATAAAAGGTAAGTTTGAAGATAAATAGAAGATTTCCGCAGCAGAAAAAAGAAGGATCGACAGATATGGAAAGTTCCCGAAATATTCGGTTTCGAGTAATATGAAAAGACTAAAACCGCCTAATGAGGAGTATATAAGGGGGAGGCATAGGGCAGAAGCTGGGACACGAGTTTTCAGAGCTTTCACCACCAAACTTAGCATTTAGGCAATTTTCCGTTTTCGTTATCGAGCTGCGTCTCAACTAGGGTTTTAGTCTTAGATTGCTAGAACTAGGAATTTTGCCGACGGCTCACGCAGCTAAGGCAACTCTCGTTGTAACCGTTCTTACGCGAATTCGGAATAAGAATCCTTCTTGCTCTCAATCTCGTTATTCATATTAATCGCGTTCTTGGTTACTTGTCGTTAGCTTTCGCAGAGATCCGGTTCCTCTGGAAAATTAGGGTTTTCCTAACTTTCCTTATTTTACGGAAATCGACAAGTGTGAATCTCGGTTCCCACAAACTCTATTGGTGTATGTGTCATATTGCAATTTTCCATCCCGATTTCTTCCAAGATTTTAGGTGCGTAACACTCCTGCAGCAGTGTAATCCCATTAGCATGTTGACATACTTCCATTACTAGGTTGTATGTTAATTCCCCTAGGTCACTCATGTCGAATCTAGACGCCATCTCCCCTTGAATAATTCTCTTATTTGTTCCTGTGAAAAATAAATCATCAACGTATACTGCAACGATCAGAAGGCTTCCGTCCATGATTTTTTTCTATAGACGGACGGCTCTTCGCTGCACTTCTTAAATTGTAGCTCCTGAAGTATACTATTCAATTTGTGATTCCAGGCCCTTGGCGTCTGCTTCAATCCGACAAAGCTTTATGAAGTTTGTAGACTTTTCTTCACTCCCTTTGACTTCGAAACCTTCAGGTTGAGTTACATACACCGTCTCCTGAAGTTCTCCATGCAGAAATGCTGTTTTGACGTCGAGGTGATGCACCTCCCATCCATTGGTTGCCGCCGAGCTGATAAGTAATAGCATGGTTTCTAGACGCGCAACCGGCACAAAAACCTCATCAAAATCCACTCCATGCCTTTGCACATATCCCTTCGCAGCTAGACGGGTTTGTACTTGTTAACACTTCCATCAGCGTTTTGCTTTATCTTGAAGACCCATCTCAGAAGTCAGACCTATTGGGTTTACTTCTGGTGGGAGATCAACTAATCTCCATATTTCGTTTCGAATGATAGGCTGTATCTCATCCTCACAAGCTAGTATCCACTATGCTAGCTCTCTTGTTTCTTCGAAACTCTGCGGCTCGTTATTAAGAATCAACAATAGCCCATCTTCTCTCATGATACCCAATGGATTTTCTTCTTATGCGCATCCATAGCCCACCAATAAGCAGCCATGAACTCGTGAGGTTTGAGATCAAGGTCCTTGGAACCTTAAAGTAAGACATAGAGAACACTGGAATCCCTCCAGCTGTCGATTTGAGTAACACATATTTCTCTCCTTGTGAAAGGTGCTGAAGGTACCACGATCGTAACACCTCCTGCTTTCCGCTTAATATATATTCTATCTTAACGGAGGAATCCTTCATCTCTGATTCTCTCATCAATTTTTCTACCAATCAAATTTTATTACATCTTAAATATTACTTTATCTTCTGCTCAAGTTGCTAAAGCCGTTGCATGCCTCTCAACTTTCGATTCTCTTTATCTTGATTGAACTGCTCAGTTTATGGTTGTTCACCGCCTCCGTTTCTTGGGTTCGCGGAATATATTAAAAAGGACAAATTTATGGAAATCAAAGAAGATTGCGAAGAACCTTTGACATTTAACAAGGCTGCATATTGGTTGCCGATATATATCCTTTTTAGAACGTTATTAACTAATACGAAAGACTATCACACGCTATATCGGTTCAGCCTATATGTCAAACATCAAAAGATATAATAAAATTATACAATACATCAACTATGTCTCCGATCCGCGCTTGTGCGGAGGCTATACCTCTAGTACTTCCTAAAAGCACACTTCTATTTAGGACCACGATACATATAAACTTTAATATAATTATATTTCCGAAAATAATATTTGTGCTTAGGACATATAATATCAAATAAACAAATATTATGTTTATATATAAATTTTAATAAAGTTATATAAAGTTAATATAAAAATATAAGTAAAAATTATATTAATATAAGTAAAATATTATTTTTTAATGTTAGTTTTTGTATTAGCAATTGATTTTAGTATATTATGATTGATTAAAGTAAAAATGTTAGTGATAATATTAAGAAATAATGCTGTACATGTACAGTTAATTTCATCAAATTATCTTAAATAAATTTGAATTAATTTAAAAAAATTCTCTGATATTTTATATTATACATAAAACAAAACTTAAGTTCACCCCCTAGGATGAACCTTCAAATTTACCCCATCTCTAATAACTATTCATTGTGCCACATAGATTAATGAATAAACTTATTAAATATTTTTAAAAATACTAAAATAACTAAAAAGAAACAACGTCAATTTTAACGACGCTAACACCGCCAACTAAACCCTAAATCCAAACTGTAGCCCTAAACCTCAAACTCTAAACCTTAAACACAAACCCTATACCCTAAAATCCAAACCTAGACCCTAAATCCAAATCTTATACCCTAAAACCTAAACCCTAGACTCTAAACCCAAACTCTATACCCTAAATCCAAACCCAGACCCTAAAATCTAAACCCTAAACTATAGACCCTAAATCCTAAACCCAAACATTAGATCCAGAGCTTAAATCCTATACCATAAACCCAATCATATACCTTAAATTCAAAGCCAAATTGTAAATCATAAATCCAAATCTTATACCCTAAATATTTGGATTAATGTTGATATTGTTCCTTTAGATTTTAAAGTTAAGATTTAAGGTTTGAATTTAGAATTTACACTTTAGGTTCTTGATTTATGGTATAGAGTTTGGATTTAAACTCTAGGGTTTCAGGGTTTAGATTTTGGGTTTAAGATTTAGGGTCTAAGGTTTAGAGTTTAGAATTTAGAGTCTAAGGTTTGGGTTCAGGGTATAGAGTTTAGGTTTAGGGTTTAGGTTTTAGGGTTTAGATTTAAGGTATAGGGTTTGGATTTAGGGTCTAAGTTTGGATTTTAAGGTATAAGGTTTGGGTTGTAGGATATAGGATTTGAGTTTAGGGTATAGGTTTTGGTTTAGGGTTATGGTCTGGATTTAGGGTTTAACTAACGGCGTTAGCGTCGTTAAAATTGACGTTATAAATACATTTTTGTAGCTATTTTTTTTTTAATATCTAATAATTTTTTTGTGTGGCACAATGTATAGTTACTATAGGCGAGGTGAATTTGAAGATTCACCCTTGAGAATGAACTTAAGTTTTGTTCTTTTATATATATATATATAGGAAAAAGTGTAAAAATATGTTGTTAAAAGTGCTTAGTTGGACCGGCACTGCATACACGTCTTGAAGCATTCTAATACCTCTGAACCAAAGTTGGTTTTAGCAGCGTCCAGAAGTTATAGTACTCACAGTAACGCGCTCAGATCATGGTGGAAGAACATCAGGACTAAATTAGTCCGACTAATGCAAGAACATAGGCATTGTCTAGTGGTTCTGGATTGCCCTTTTCCTTTTTTGTCACTCATGGTTGAAAAATGAGATAATTATGACAGAACTTTTTTTTGTTTGGCGATGAATGTTATCCTCCAAAACTGCTTCCGCCATTTGGTATTCTCCACCAGCATGCGGTGGTTCTAGAGCCCTGGCGTTGTACAAAGAGAATGACCAAACAGAAAAAAAAAAGTGAAATATACTTTTCATTTTCTTATGATGGTGGAAAGAATGAGAAACCAATGAAGAAGGTAAATAAGTTATATTCTGAGACTCAAAAACTGCTAAAAGAAATGATCGTCACGTTTGCGGACGATATTCTGTTTCTATGCAAGGCGTCTCTCGATGTTCTTAAAAAAAACTTTATTTTTAGATTTATCCTTGGGTTTACTTCATAGGATGAATCTCTAGTTTCAACAACCAATAGAATGATGTTATTTTATATTTGATATCTTTTAAAAAAAGAAACAAAATCTTGTTAAATTATATTATGTTCTTAAAACAAAACTAGAATAAAATAAATAAAAACAATAATATTAACAAAAAATGAAAAAAATTCTTTAAAATAAATATTTCAACATTATATTACGTTTTTAAAATAAAAAGTTAAAAAAAAAACAGGAATAATTACAATTTTTTTTTTTTTGTAATATATCTTTAAAATAAAAACAAAATATTGTTATATTATATTATGTTCTTAAAATAAAAAGATAAAAATAAATAAAAACAGTATAATTGGTTAGTATTAATTTTTTGATTTAATGTTTAAGATTTTTCCAAAGGATTTATGATTTACCCAAGGGTTTAAAGTTTAGGATTATGGTTTAGGGTTTAGTGTTTTAGTGTTAAAATATTTTTTTAAAGAATTGTTTTTCGTTTTTTGTAAATATTATTACTTTTTATTTATTTTTCTATTTTTATTTAGAAAACATAATATAACTTAACAAAATTTATTTCCTTTTTAAAAATATATTAAATATGAAATAACACTATCCTATTGGTTGGTGAACCTAAAGGTCTGCAACAACATGTCAGACCATAAACCTTCAAAACGTCCTCCATATCATTTGGTGAAAAAGTGGTTGAAGAGATGAGAACATAGTTCGGTGCGCTCTTGGAATAGTCAATGAAGGAGATGCAAGCAAGTACCAGAATGTTTCTCCAGTTCGAAAGGGGAGCTGTTATCATATATCAAGGATATAACTCAAGGTAGATTGGATGGATGGTACCTTCAGCATCTATCACAAGGAAAGAAATAGGTGTTACTCAAATCGACAGCTGGAGGGATTACAGTGTTCTCTATGTCTTGCTTTAAACTTCCAAAGACCTTGATCTCAAACCTCACGAGTATCATGGCTGATTATTGATGGGTTATAGATGCACATGAGAAGAAAATCCATTGGGTATTATGGGAGAAGATGGGCTATTGTTGATTCTTAATAACGAGCCGCAGAGTTTCAGAGAAACAAGAAAGCTAACAGAATGGATACTAGCTTGTGAGGATGAGATACAGTCTATCATTCGAAACGAAACATGAAGATTAGTTGGTCTCCCACCAGGAGTAAAAACAATAGGTCTGAATAAAACCAACATTACGTCGGAGGTATCAGAATGCCTCAAGACGTGTATGCAGTGCCGATCCAACTAAGCACTTTTACCAAAATGCTTTTGGGCCCCCATATTCTTACACGTTTTCCTATTATCATATATATATAATGTAAAATATCACATAATTTTTTTAAATTAATTCAAATCTATTAAAATTTATTAAAGATAATTTTATGAAGGTAACTGTATAGCATTATTTCTTAATATTTTCACCAACATTTTGACTTTAATCAATCAGAATACACTAAAATCAATTGCTAATAAAAAATCTCACATTTAAAAAATAATATTTTACTTATATTTATAGAAGTTTTACTTAAATTTTTATTATTATTTTTATATAATTATATTAATGTTTATATATAAACATAATTTGTGTTTATTCAATGTTATATGTCCTAAGAACAAATATTATTTGAAATATAGTTATATTAAAGTCTATATACATCGTGGTCCTAAATAGAAATGTGTGTTTAGGAAATATTAGGGGTATAGCCCCCGCGCAAGTACGGGGTCAATATTTGATGTATTGTATAATTTTGTTATATCTTTTGACGTTTGACATATAAGCTGAATTGATATGGCGTGTGATACTCTTTCATATTAGTTAATAAAGTGCTAAAAAACCATATATATCGGCAACCAATACGCACTCTTGTTAAATGCAAAGGTTCTTCTCAATCTTCTCTAATTTCCATAAATTCGTTATTTATAATATATCATAGAAATCCCAGAAACAAAGCAACCATAAACTGAACAGTTTAACCAAGGTAGAGAGGAACGAAAGTTGTGAGATATACAACGGGTTTAGTAACTAGAGCAGAAGATAAAGTAATTTTCAAGAAGATGTAATAAAATTTGAGTGGAAGAAAAATCGATGAGAAAATCAGATGAGTTCGACTCTTGATCTATATTTTTTTATTTTGTTTTTCTTCTTTTTCTTTGTGGGATTCACAAGCATGCCTACGTGGACGCCTTTATGAGCGAGGAAACTGTACCAAAATATACTTCAAGAAAGAATGAATTGCCTTCTGAGGGATCACCCAGAGGAAAGTTTCTTTTTCTTTTCCCCCATAAACAATGAAGCTTTGTTCCCTAAATTTTGAATTTGCTTTTGGTTGGTGAAGAACAAGGGAAGAGGAAGAGAGGAAGACTAAGAAGAGGAAGAGAACCGAATGAGCGTCGCTTTGAAGCTCCTTTTAATATGTGTTTTTGCACCCTTTTATCTTTTATTCTATGTTTGGTGTCAAATACACTTGATGTAATAACGAGGTTTTTTTTTTGATCGATGCCATTATTCCTGTCTCTTACTGTTTTTGTTTTGAGCTTCCTTGTATCCGACGAAAATGCCAAATCTTCCTTGTTATCACAGAAAACGTTGTTTTTGTTGTTTGTGTGAGTCTGTCTTTGATATCTTTAGTTATGCTTGTGTTATAGATCAGGCTGAGTTGTGCTTCTATGGTGCTTCATCTCATGACGAAGGCGCTCACCTTTAGATCAAACCTTCAAAAGACAAGTAGCAAAAAAGGCTTTGATAAACTTACAAAATAATTTGACTTACAATTCAAACCAAGAACAACAAAACAAGCTTGAAAACCAAACGAGAAACAAATAAATTCAAATCCACACACTAGACATTTTGTTAAAGTAGTGAGGAAAAGTGAAAACAGAATACGATAGTTTTTTTGGTAAATAATGGTTCTTATCAAACTCTACATCCATATGCGTGATAAATAATGGTTGTTTCCTTGCACTACATGTGAGACTCTCCGTTCTGGTGCTCTCATTTCTGAGTATATGAATGAGTTTTGGGTGGTTGAAACTACTCTTGAAAAACTTGATATTTTCTACATAACTTGCAAGAGGTAGCCATTCTTTTGGTTTTGAAACCACCTTCTAGTTCAAATGCTAGGTTACCAGGTCTTGAGGTTGGAGTAACCTTCGAATCTTGCAAGCAAGTAACAGATCAAGGTCTCATATTTGTAGTCGACCGTTGAAATAGAGAAATGGATCAAGGTAGTTCGAATTATAGATTTCTAAAACAGATTGGGTTTCTAATGTCGTCCATGAACAAACTGTAAATCAAGAGTAGATGTTTAATATCACAATAATTCGATATCTATATATAAATTAGCCCTTCACTAAAACCATCTACTACTTCAAGTCTACAGCCTTTAGCAGAGGTTCAGAGGCAGGAAGTTGCCAATCATGCATTGTGTTCAGACTCGATGAACAGAGAAGTTGATCATTTTTAAAGAGGCTTCCTCTCAGAGGTCATAGCTAATCTAAGGATCACACCAATGTAACAAATGACAATGTCAACTTAGTTATCCCATGGAATTCTTTTTTTTTTCTAAAAAGGCAATGAGATTACAATCAATATTGCGATCAAATCAAACCAAACATGCTATTTGAGCAAAAACCAAACGCCAACATATTATTACAAACAACAGCAAAACGTCTCACTTCAACTTTGAAACATCTTTCTCAAGGGTAGTGAGCTTCGTATTGGGCAACTAAAAGATAATAAGCAAACGACCATAGTTTTAGATAACACAATTTTCTTTTTCAAACAAACGAATTTATATTATATATAGTTACATTTTTAAGTCAAAGACATATTTTTATTTATTTAAAAGTGAACACATAATTATTTAATTTTGTGTTTAAATCCACATACAATTTGGAATAGCTTAGCTCTGATTATTTAAACATTTATATGTAAACACAAGTCCATGTTAACACTTTTAACAATTACACAACAGTATATAAGCTTGATTATTCGACATCCCCTTGAAACATATATTTATTCATCTCCCCATCACTTCTTGAAACTTAATTTCATCATCACTTATGGACCTTTTCCTTTGGTTGAGTTAGAGTGGTTCGCACGTGTGCCCGTCGGGGCAGGGGCGAACATCCTCGCCGGTACTAACCTGGAACAATGTGAAAAAACAAAAAAAAGTTGCAAACATCAATGGAAGATCATATGATTAGTTACAGGCTCTTTAAACAAAACTTACATTAAGGTATTGAGCTTTAATGGGTTAGTTACCTTTTTAACAATTGTAAATTGAATCATAATTTTGTACAAACAATATATTCGGACTAAATATATATGGTTTTGAATTCTGGCTCTGGAATTTACTTGGTAGGTTTCTCGCGCATGGCTGCATGGGGTATACGAAGACTTGGTAGTAACTACAATTCAAAAAAAAAAAAAGAAATGAACATAATTGTCGGACCACATCTATTTATAAAACAATCTATATATGGTAACTTGAACAGTTGAAAATAAGTGTAAGTTATATTTATATGCGTAGACGAATATATAAACTAACGTGTGGAGCGTTTGGCCTCGGCGACACCGAATTGAGAAGAAAGACAAAGAAGTAAAGACAGAAAAAGAGCAGAGTTACCCATGATTTATAATTTGCCATTTTAAAACTGATTTTCTTTTGTAACGTTTCATAAAATGGTATTTTATAAGTAGAGAAGATAATATGAAAGCATCAGACGCAACCAAAGAATATTCAGTTTAACGCGTTTTTGACTTTGTACTGACAGGCGACTTTTTAAACTCCGATTTTGCTGTCCAACAAGTAGTGTAAGACTTTTGGAGTCCTTTCTAGTTTTGATACAGGGTCTAACTGTAAAATGTTTGGTTCATAATTCACAGAAACCTTGACAAATTCTTAGATCCTGGTGCAGCGTACGAATGGGTGAACGTCGATCTAGGAACTTTAGAGTTCTTAGAGACATGTTCTTAGATCGACCAAAAGTTTATGAGAAAATTACTAGAATGATACACAAAAGCTTGTATATAACTAGAATAGTATACATGTTCTAAGAATTACTAGAATGTTTTTAGACTCCTAGTAAATTACAATAAACACCCTTGTTTAATTTTGTTACTATTGATACAAATTTTAATTATTAAATCCACATCATAATTTTGACAATCCACGTCACTAACTAATTTGTGTCATCAACAGTTACACTGGAAAATCAACAGTCCCATATCT
>CAKOAT010362932.1:0-11053 GCA_932364175.1 Eruca vesicaria subsp. sativa
GCCAATTCGTTGCAAATATGTTACAATAAAACAACTGAATTATAACCACAATATTTGGTCACAAAATCGCAACTAATGTACAACGTTTTTATTGTAGTTGCCAAATAGTTGTAAAATCGTTAAAAATAAGTAACATATATTGGTAACTACAAATCGTAGTTACAAAAATAGTTACTAAATTAATGTTTTCTTGTAGTGTCTGCAAGATGAAGATGGAGAGATTGTAACCTGCAGTTTTTCTGTCTCTCTGCCTTGAAAATATCACTTGCAAATTATTTCCTATTTGAATAATTAGTATTTCTTTTAATTAGTTTACCGAGGAAACAAAAGCCTCTGATTAGTGACAAAATAATAGAGTCCTTAATCAGATGTTATGATACTGAAGTGATTTGTTTGAAGATTATTTAATAAGTAAGCGTTACGTCGATATGATTTGCAGATGCATTTGATGACAAACCGAACTACGTACTTTTAATTCATATTTAATCATACGGCACTGAGTGTACTTTCAACTTCTTTGTTTCTATTTTGACCTTTAAATTGTGTACCCTCATCCATATTTTCTATCCATAGATCTCTATCTAGATTTCATATGTAACATTAATTCCATGGAATCAGTTCAATTCTTGGTCGTATCAGTTGAAATAATAATAATTAAACATATTATCTGAAAAACATAATTGGCTGAAAGAATGTGAACTAGTTTTCATGTTAAGTTTTCTGGATTTTTATATGATTGAATGAATTTGTTTATAAAATGGGGTACTATTAGATTGCCAGTAGATGATAGAATGTGATTTTAAGGCCTTGCAAATATTTGGTGAAAGATTTGCTCCTGGTACCATTTGTAATGGTTTATAAAATGGCAGAACAAGAAAATAAAATCTATACTAGTGATTTCACATTTTTCATTACCTAATTCTCTTGTTTCTTATTTTCCTCTAATATATATTTAGTCATATAATTTCTCACTTGATCTATTTTGTTGTTCAGCTTGCCATTCAATAGATGAACATTCAATAGGAATGCTTCACACATCTGGAAAGACTTGGAATATATGATGACATTGTGTTGAGTTCCAAGGGAAGTAGATAAATAAAAAGTTAACTATATGTTTCCGAGCAGTTTGCAAAACCAACGTCGTAGGTTAAATGCTTGGCAAATTTTGGTTCAAGTTTTGTTTTGGGTTTGTCAACCGTTTGATTTAGGCTTTACAACCGGTTCGACTCAATACAAATTCACAACTCAAATGTAGAGAGAGAGAGAGAGAGAGAGAGAGAGAGAGAGAGAGAGAGAGAGAGAAGAGAAAAGAGAAGAATGCAGGTGGGCTGTGTCAGAAACTTTGAAAGAAACTTTGAAGTGAGGAAAAGCATAAAAGTGAGCAACACAAGTGGATGGTGAGGGTTTCTCTCTAAATTTTTTAGTGACTTCATCTATGATTTGACTACTCATTGTACTCGTTTTTACAATTACCCCTTTGATTTTCTATTTCTTACATTTTAACTGTCAAAATTCTCTAACATCATCTCCAACCCATTTATATTTTTACCTTTATATTTCTCATAAAATAGAAAATCTCTCTTATAAAAATAAATTTAATCCAATATATATCTATAAACTAGAATTTCTATATCTATAGACCTTTAAATATAGAAATAAAAAATAACATTTCTCTATGTTTTCCTTTTAAATAAAAGAATTCTATTATCGAATTATATATTGAAACAAATCTACTTTTATGATAGAAATCTCTATTTTAAATAAAAAAATATAGAAACATATATTGGAGATACTCTAATAACACTCACACATCAAACAAACATGGGAAACAAAACTACACTAGTCATCTTTCAAACCGGACGTAGTTCATTCTGGTCTTTGGTAATAATCTTTTTATCATCCGCAAGAGTCGTTTGTTTATGTCATGGTTTCGTTTGACTATATTGGTTTTACAAACTTAGAGGTCGATATTTAATTGAAATTTGACACAACGAATTATGTTATGTAGTACAATGGAATCTGAAACGAAATCGTAATATATAAAATTTGACAGAGAATAAGAAGGAAGAGGCAAAGGAGGGGCGAGAGTTCACATGTCCGAGACAAGACAAATACGTTTTCTGACACAATTTGTCAGAAACCAGTTTTTAAATTTTATATTTTAATAATATGTTTTTGTTTTGTTGTGAGAGGAAGAAACGTAAATTATGTCAATATTAAGCTAGTAGTCCACGTGGGGCCCACTTTTGTATTTGGACAAAACTTTTCGAGACAAAACTTTCTTTTATTATTTTCTTAATTATGTTTTGTACTAAAAGGCAAGTCACGCCGGCACGCGATGCCTCACGTGATCCCACGTGCTTATTATCCGCCCCTCTCTCTCTTTCTCTTTTGCTTCCCTTATTTCTTTGCTTCTTTTCTTTAGTTTGTGAAAGATGTGTCAATCTTCCGTATCATTAGGCCTGAGTATTTAGGTACCCGTTGACGTTCGGGTCGGGTTTTCTGGATTCCGGTTCTATTTTATAACACCTCCTAGATCCTATTTTAGTAAATTTGCAAGTACGGATCGGCTTCGGATATAACACATCGGGTTCGATTTGGGTTCGGATTATACTGAAGTTACCATATATCATTTGGGTTCGGGTTTTACTGTATCGGTTTCGGATTAACCAACGTAAAATTCAAAAAAATAAAATAAACAAACACTCGTAATTGACTAAATAAGAACTAAGAAACATGTCTCCCAAACTTAATAGAACTAAAACTTAGTAAAAATGTTTGCAACAACACACCAATACTGATAATAGCAACATAAAGTTTTAAAATCAAAAACAAACTGAGACAAAACTGAAAGTTTTAATGTCTCAAGCCGCAAAAAAAAAAACAGAAAACATAAAAGATAGACTGCAACATAAACTGAAATCAGCTTGTGGCAAAGGAACTTGATCATATTCAGGAAGAACTTAGTACTGAGCAGCCATCAATTCTTCTGTCCAAAGACAAAGAGAGACATATTAATAAACAAACCAAATTTAAGCAAATATGTTAAGTAAGATGACATACCTCTTTCGATTTTTTCTTGTTCTTCAATGTCCTCAAGGATTTGTTCATTTGTAAGCACCCTTGACTCAGTATGAATGTCTTGCTTCAACCATTGCTCGGTACACATCAGTACCTCAATCATGAAGTGAGTAAGACAGCTCCTAGATGGCTCTATGATCCTTCCACATGTAATGAACGCACTCTCTGATGCGACAGAAGAAACCTGCATTGCAAGGACATCCTTTGCAATCTGTGACATTATTGGGAACTTGGTACAGTTTCTCTTCCAGAAAGATAGAACATCATACTCAACACCAGCCATCAAATCGGGATTCTCAACTTCTTCTTTCAAGTACACATCCAGTTCATCCCACTTCTCTTTCACTCCAATCTCCTTTAGCATTGACTTGTACCTTTTGTCAATCCTCTTATAACCTATACCATCATCAACTACATCTGGAGTTATCATGGAAGGTTCTCGAGATGATTGAGTGTTACTGGTAGTAGCTTGATCATTCTGCCCACCTGATGCTCTCATATGTCTTTTACTGTACTTCTTAAACAAACTCCGCAAAAAACTCATCACAGAATCATACATCTCTTTCCCTTCCAAGCTGTCCACCCCATAAAGCTCTTCAAAACACAAGGTCGCAAGCACCATCTTCTTTGTTGGATCAAAAACCGTTGCCACAGTTAACATTTTGTTGATGTTCTTCAGACCATCCCAATACTTGTCAAACTTCTTTAACATCTCCACTGCCTTATCCTTCAATCCATGATCCATGCTTTCGCTCAATGTCATGAGGTTAGTGGCTATGGTCACAATCTCTTCGTAACACTTGTAAGAGTTGAGAGATGTAGATGCAGACACAACTAAAGTCGAGTTGTAGAAGATCACTAGAAATCTGCATAATCTTTCTATAGATTTCCAGTCATTGTACAGTGGAGGTCCTTCCCTCTTTTTTCCTTTCTCCACCTCCAAAAAATGATCATTGTAGAGCTTCTCTTATGCCTCCATTTTATCAAACGCAACTCTGAACTTCAATGCTGTATTCAACATCAGATAGGTGGAGTTCCACCTAGTACTAACATCTAAAGGCAAGCTTCCTCTAGTCAGTCTACCCGAATCAACTTTCTGCTCAAACGATGTTAATCTATTCCCTGAAGCTCTTACATAGACTATAGCATTGCGAACTGCAGTCACATTCTCATTTGCATCAGCCATCCCATCCTTCACTATCAAATTAATGATGTGTGCACTACATCTCAAATGCATGGACTCTCCATCTAAAACTAAAGCATCCGGAGACAATGAAGAGAATGCAGGCTGAAACCTTCTCAACGTAGATGAATTCGCAGTAGCATTGTCAACAGTTGCGCAGAACAATTTACTGATTCCCCAATCAGCTAAGACCTCCAAAAGAACTCTAGAGATTGTCTTTCCTTTGTGATCGATGACATGTTTGAAACTGATGATGAGCTTCTTCAGGCGCCATGAAGAATCAATGTAATGTGCAGTCACCACCATGTAACTTGCACCTGTAAATAATTACAAACACATTAAACATAGACATAAGATCAATTCAAAATTAAAAAAAAAACAGAGACATAAGATTCTAATTTAATAAAAACAGAGACATAAAATTCTAATTTAATAAAAACAGAGACATAAGACTACTTAATCAATTCGAAATTAAAAAAAAAATACATAAGATTCTAATTTAATAAAAGCAGAGACATAACATCAATTAATCAATTCGATTTTTTTTTTTTAAAAAAAACAGAGACACAAGATTGTACTTTAATAAAGACAGAGACATAACATCAATTAATCAATTCAATTTTTAAAAAAATAAACAGAGACATAAGATTATAATTTAATAAAAAAAGTGACATAAGATCAATTAATCAATTCGAATTTAAAAAAAAAACAGAGACATAAGATTTTAATTTAAAAAAAAAACAGAGACATAATATTCTAATTAAATAAAAACAGAGACATAAGACTAATTAATCAGTTTGAATTTTTTTTTAAATGAGACATAAGATTTTAATTTAATAAAAACAGAGACATAACATCAATTTAATCAATTTGATTTTTTTTTTTTTTTAAAAACAGAGACATAAGATTCTAATTTAATAAAAACAGAGACATAACATCAATTAATCAATTCGATTTTTTTTTTAAAAAAACAGAGACATAAGATTTTAATTTAATAAAAACAGTGACATAAGAACAATGAATCAATCCGAATTTAAAAAAAAAAACAGACACAATAAGATTGAAGCACTTACGGGTTACTTGAGCCACCCAAATGTCAGTAGTTATGGATACTCTTTGCTTGTTTGCTTTAAACCACTTCTTCATAGCAGCTTTCCTCTGCAAATACATCTTCACAATGTCTCTGGTTGATGTTCTCCTTGACACAGGATTCCCTAATTTCATCTACATAAATAACATTTATGTTAGGTACTAGTTAACTTAACTATGTATAATTATATATTTTTATAACAGTAGACTCTCATACCTTGTTACAGAAGTGTTTCCAAGCCACACCTTCTATCCAAGCTAATGGTAATTCCCCTATGACCATCATCTCATTGGTTGCTTCTCTAAAAGTTTCTGCTCTGACTTTTGCATCCGCTAGATTGCCTTCTTCATCAATGACTTGTTGAGTAGAGCTTTGGCCATCTGAATATGCAGAGTATTGCTTACATATGCTGAGATGCTTCAACAAGTTTGATGTTCCTGACTTTGATTTGCAACAAAACTTCTTTTTGCAGTAATGGCAAAGGCATTGATCGCGATTTTCCTTTGTCCTTGTATAATGGCTCCAGATTTTAAACCTTGCAGGAAGAATCCTTGCAACTTTATTTTCATCTTGTGTCGCTCCACTGGCTCTAGAGGATGATTTACGTTTTCCTCCACTATCAGGAGTAAGGAATTCTTCTTCTTCATTGTCAAGTAGAACTCGGTTAGGAGTTGATGATGAATCCACCTGAGAAAAGTTTATTAATTATCAGTTATCAATCAATTGAAAAGCTACTGGAGATCATCCTAAAATACCTATCAAATAATTTCTTTACAGAGATCAAATCCTAAAACACTTATCAACATAAAACACTTATCAAAAGTTTCACTTTTGTCATTTGAGCTGAGTATTTCACAATTATATAACAGAGAAACGAGTTGGGAATTATATAACAGAGAATTAGGAGATTAGGGATTTCGAAAAGTAGATTGAATCATGCATCAATTAGGAGATTAGGGATTTCGAAAAGTAGATTGATTTCAGAAGACTCTAATTGATTTCTGAAAATCAAGTTCTTACCATGGATTGAGTTCTGGAAATCAAAGATGGTGGAGGAGATAGAGAAAATTCTCTGTTTGTGTTTCTGAACATTCTTTGATCAAAAACCTTCTTTTAATAGGAGATTAGGGATTTTGAAAAGTAGAAGAAGATGAACAACCTCTTGCTTAATGCTTTGTCGTTCCAAAAGCATCGAAACTCATGAAAGTTTTTGAAACTCAAAGTCTCGAGAATGAAAAGTCTCTCACGCGTTCTGTAATGTATACATATATGTTACATATTAAATAGGTTCAGTTTACTTCGGGTTACTCATCGGTTCTCGGTTTAAACCGAACCGATCCCAAAGTCCGAAGTATCGCCACACTAAACCCGATCGGGTATTTTAACAGATCCAAAACCGATCCGATCTCTTTATTTTGGTTCGGGTGCGGGTTTCGGGTATTTTGCCCAGGCCTACGTATCATCTTTTGATTTACAAAATCTTTGTTCTTGGTTTTGTTTTCCTCACATGTGTTATTTGATATTTGTGTGTTGAAAAGATGATATTTGTGAAAGACGAATATAATTATATAAACGACTGCGTAGCATATTTTAGCGGTCCAGTTATACTTCGATACCTAACATAACGGATCACGTGATTGCAAATGTTATTTAGGTGTAAAGTTTATGTTTACTTAGAGCATCTCCAACCCTACTCCATAATTTACTGCAAAATGGAGTGATGAATAAACAAAAAAGTGATTACTCTAAGATGTTCTAACGCTACATAAGCATATGCCTACATTTGTAAATGTAAAATTGTATTTCCCTATTGGTTAATAACAAGGACAATTCTCTCAAATAGTCATTTTTTAAGTTTTTATCACAAAAATAGATCTCAAATATTAAAATAACAAAACATCATTTTTTACTTTGAAAATTTTAAGTTTTTTTTTTTAAATTTGAAACCATATCCCCAAAACCCCTCTCCTCAACTCTAAACAATAAAGTCTATAATTAGTTAACTCAATAAATATAAATATATATTTAATAAAATATTAAATATTGGTCATTTTAATTGTTAAGGTCTATATTTGTGATCAAAATTTTTTTAGAACTATCTTATTCATTTTCTCTAATATAATAAATTAACTACACATAAAAGGCTACTACCAAACTTGGACCAAGACCTAGTTAAATATTTTAAAGACAAAAAGAAGCTAAAAGGAAAAGAAAAGATATCTCTGGTGAGATAGCATACACACAACGCATTGACACAACGTATCTAAGTGCATGACCGCACGTGTCAACATGCATAGATCAAACATGCGAACTTTTAAACAAACTAAAAGAATCCAACGTAAAAAGACTATGAATTCATGTCATGCCAATCTCTTAAATGCTTTTAAAACAGTATACTAAACAAGTTGTTTTCAAAAACATCAAACATATACTAGGTCTACTTTACTTAACTCTTATAAATCGAAACTATCATGTGAATTTATTTGGAAAAATTGCATTAAAACCTTCAAATTGACACGTAGTAGCACTTTAAATCTTAAACTTATTTAACTAACATATTAAACATTCAACTTGATTTATGTATCACAAAAAAACTTTCAACTTAGCTTACTTGTTCATCAAGTCAAAATTATAACATATTAACATGTAATAGTAGGTGACGGATTGACTTTGTTTTAATTAACAATAAATAACAATAAAAGCCTAATAAAATTAGGAAATTACAGAAAAATATAAAACTGAACTTAATAAAAATCAAAATACTTTCTTAAAATCTTAAAGTTGTTAAATTTTAAGTTTTGCAAAAAAAAGATTCTTTTAAAAATATATAAAAGCTATAAAGTATTCTCACAAAAATTAAATAATTTTAAATATTATCACCATTAACATGAACACTCTTTATCATATCATCATTACGGGTAATATTTTTGGTTATATCAATAATGACACTTTTAAATATTTAAGAAAATATTTTGATTTTTTTGGAAAAACTTTTATTTTTTCAAAACTTCAAATTTTACGAAATTGCACAAAGAATAAATAATTTTAATCATTATCACCATTAACATGAATACTCTTTGTCATATCATCATTAAGAATAATATTTTTGGTAATATCGAATGACACTTTTAAATACTTAAGAAAATATTTTGATTTTTTTTTAAATCAAGACTTTTGCAAATTTCTGTATTTTTTAAAAAAATATTTTTTGCAAAACTTTTATTTATTAAAAAAACTTCAAATCTTACGAAAATATTTTGATATTTATTAAAATTTAATTTTAGAAAATTTTCTGTAATTTTATATTTCTGTTCAGGTTTTATTATCGTTTTTTGTTAATTATATTTATTAATTGAAATTTTTAAAAAATCAACCTATCACATGCTATTGTAGGTTAACATGTCACAATTTTGACTTGATGAATAAGTAAGCTAAGTTGAAGGTTTTTTGTGATACATATACCAAGTTGAGGTTTAATATATTAGTTAAATAAGTTTAAGGTTTAAAGTGCTAGCGAATACCATTCTGAAGATTTTTTATGCGATTTTTCCGAATTCATTCCAAAACAACATTAGTTTGTTTTCTTTTGTTTTTGGAAGAGGCTTCGCGCATTAGATCCGTAATCTTATCGGATCAAGAATCAGAGCAGGCTCAATTAGTTAATTTTTTAGCAACGAATTTGAAACCTGAATTTTTGAAGCGCACGGTGATTATTAAATCCCCAAATTACATAAAATGGGTTAAAATAATATTCCCTCCGTTTCAGATTAAATGTCATTATAGAGTAAAATTTTCGTTTCAAAATAAGTGTCGTTTTATAATTTCAATGCAAAATTTATTGATTTTAAAAGTCATTCTATTTTTTCATTGGTTGAAAAGTGGTTAGGTGTATAGGTAATTGTGTTTTTATTTTGAAAATATGTAAAATTAATTATTTTCTTAATCTGTGTGTAAAAATCTAGAATGATAACAAAATTGAAACGGAGGGAGTATTGATTTAGGTTAAACAAAGAAAAAGAGATTTGGTTGTAAACTTTATGACTATTGGTTTGCGTCGGACTGTTTGCATGTTGTGGCCGCTATATAGTTGTGTACTGATGTGTCTTAAAAAAAAAAAAATGAGAGAACAATTGGTTCAAGATGGTTAATGATTTTCGTTGCCTGAGTAAAACGATTTGAATTTCACATGCGGTTCCGTCCATAGGAAAAAGATTGTCCATCTCGTCCAAAGCCAATTTGAGCCGAGCTAACATGATGGTTAACGAGTGAAGTAGTCATTTTGGGCCTACGTTTAGAGATTTAAGCCTTAAATTAGAAAAGCCTAAGGTTTATTTAAGTAAACGTATATAGCCCAATCCACTGCATAAGTTTAGTAATGAAACTTTAGTCAGAAAGGTTGATCACCTTTGTTTAAGGTCTAATATATGCTTTTAAGCTACCAGTATAAACGGCCATGCGAAATTAATTGCATCTGTTTAGATCCAGAATTCACCTTTGGATTTTTTGTTTTTCATCTGGTTAAATTCTTGAGTAGGGCTGGGCAAAAAAAACCGAACCGAAAATCCGAACCGAATCCGACCCGATAAAAAGGAACCCGAACCGATCCGAACCCGACATAAGTACCGATGGATCTTGTTTTACGGTATTTCGGGTTATGGGTATTACCCGAACCGAACCCGAACTTAAATGGATATCCGAAAGAACCCGAAACTTTAAAATTCCAAAAAAACGTGTATCATATCCGATCTAAATTTCTAACATGTTTTCAAAACAGATTAATACATTATTGAGTACTTACAATAATTAGTTATGATATAAATAATTAACTCAAATATTTAGTCTAATATATAGTGTTATTTGGTTAATATTAATGTTTATGATTGACATTACATTTGAAGTTAAGTTACGAATAAATTTATTTTGAAGTTTATATAATGTGGTTTTAAAAAGTTTAAATAGCACTTCTTATATTTATAGAATTGTTAGTTGTTAACTTTAATTTTTTATGTTTCATTATGTATTATATTTCGTTCATACAAGGCTTTGGTTTGTCATTAATCATGATATGTTTAGTGTTGTCACATATAGTTCATTGACAAATCTTATATGGTTGATAGATGAGTTTCATAATATTATTTTGAAGGAGAACAATATGGTTTGTAGAAGCTAAATACATAAATTTAATAAAATGACTGAAAATATAGTGAGTTTAATTGAGCATAATTAGTATTTTTAAAACTGATAACCCGATTACACTACAAGAAAACAGGGCTTATCCCGACGAAAATTCCGACGGCCACGCAGTTCCTCGGAAAATTCCGATGGGATTCCGATGGAATTCCGACGAAACACAAATTTTATGTTTCCTCGGAATTCTGTCGGAATATTCCGACGACATTCCGAGGAACCTGTATTCCGTCGGGATAAACCGAGGACATTCCGAGGATAAATTATAGTCGTTGACGAGCCGTTGGAAAAGTTCGAAAATTCCGAGGATTTTCATTTTCCTCGGAATTTCATCGGAATATTCCGACGGAATTCCGAGGAATATTTTTGACCGTTGTGTATTCCGACGAAATTCCGACGGAATACTAGTTTTCCGTCGGAATTTCGTCGGAATCGTCGGCAGAATTTTATCTATAAATACAAGCACCCCTCCTCTCCTTTCATTCACTCAATATTCTCATCCTCTCACTTAT
>CAKOAT010363487.1:0-13663 GCA_932364175.1 Eruca vesicaria subsp. sativa
GTTTGAAGAAACACAAGACAAGGAGGATACTTGTTTGCCAACAAGTACCTGCAACCCACCTCACTAGCCATCATAATTCCATAGTCAAGCTGACTGACTTTATCCAAGCGCTGAGTGGGAGGCAACCCACTGTTAGGTATTTTATTTCTTTATTTTATTTTTATTTTACCTACTTTTTTTCGTTTTTATTTGTTTTTTTAGGAAAATAGACATCCGATCACTACCTATCGACCGATACGAACCAGTCGATATCGCTCGACACATACCTACACGCATCGATCGACGATGGCGACTCACCATCGATCGAATTCCATATCGGTCAGGTATATCGTTTACCACTTCGATATCAGTTACACATTTAATTTTTCTTATGCTCTTTCTCTGACTGATTATACACTGAGGACAGTGTATGATTTAAGTCTTGGGGGAGATGATTACTGATGCTACTTTACCTCTTTTTGATCTTATTTATAAAAAATTTCAAAAATTGGTTTTACTGAGTCAAGAAAGGGAAAAAATTTCAAAGTCTTACTTTTTATCTTACCACTCTTTAGCACCATTCTTAGATTTGTTGATTGCAGAAAGTATTATAGATGCTGTGGGAACCGAAATTCACACCTGTCGATTTCCGTTAAATTTATTCACTCCATAACCGAAATTCACACCTGCCGATTTCCGTTAAATAAGGAAAGTTAGGATAACCCTAATTTTCCAGAGGAACCGGATATCTGCGAAAGCCAACGACAAGTAACCAAGAACGCGATTAATATGAATAAATTGAGAGATATAAAAAGAAAAACGAGATTGAGAGCAAGAAGGATTCTTATTCTGAATTCTCGTAAGAACGGTTACAACGAGAGTTGCCTCAGCTGCGTGAGCCTTCGGCGATATTCCTAGTTCTAGCAATCTAAGACTAAAACCCTAGTTGAGACGCACCTCGATAACGAAAACGGAAAATTGCCTAAATGCTAAGTTTGGTGGTGAAAGCTCTGAAAACTCGTCCCCCAGCTTCTGCCCTATGCCTCCTCCTTATATACTCCTCCTTAGGCGGTTTTAGTCTTTCCATTTTGCTCGAAACCGAATATTTTGGGAACTTTCCATATCTGTCGATTATTCCTGTTCTTCTGCGGAAATCTTCTATTTATCTTCAAACTTGCCTTTTATCTTCCGTCTGCGAGTAGACCGTCAAAGCGTTATCGTACCTTCGGGTTTGATTTCGTTAACGTCGCGAGATGGGTTTTTATCATGTTTTAGGACCTTTCGGGCCGTTTTACGATAAAAACCGTTTTACGACTTTAACGAGACCGTTTCCTGATCCGATGCCTTTTTTTACGATTCTCTCGACGTTTTTTTATTAAAAACGCGTTTTTTATAATCTTAACGAAGAATCTCGGATAAATCGTATAGTTTAGGCGATGTTCGGTGTTCTGATTAACCGTTACCGTTTTATACGATTTCTTCGAGTTCTTTCCGGGAAAACGGAGTTTTGCGGTTTTTATCGTAAAACTCGAATGATAGGATGGATCGAGATGAAACGGGAGACATTTTGACCGTGATTCGGAATACGATCGTGTCGAAGGACGTATGCCTTGAATCAAGGATGTGGGAGATCGAGGCTCGGGATGGTCGGCTCGACGTACGGCGAGCTAGTTCAGCTTGGCTAGGTCGCCATATGGCGAACTAGGCGAAAAGAACAATTGGGGCAAAGTCAGCACCTCTTAGTTCGCCCAATGGAGATCTAGCCGGAACATGACTAGTTCTTCCAATGGCGATCTAGCCGGGACGGGACTAGTTCGCCCACCGGCGAAATAAGCCGAGCTGGCTTAGTTCGCCCGTGGGCGAACTAGTCGGGACGGGACTAGTTCGCCCACCGGCGAACTAAGCCAGCTTGGCTTAGTTCGCCGGTGGGCGAACTAGGCGAGATGGACTAGTTCGCCCACTGGCGAACTAAGCCAAGCTGGCTTAGTTCGCGTTTTTACGGCTGTTTCGGTTTTTCGCGGTTTTGTAAAACGATATTCGAGTTCTATAAAACGATCTTCGAGTTTTATAAAACGGCTTCTCGAGTTTTATAAAACGATCTTTGAGTTTTATAAAACGGCTTCTTGAGTTTTATAAAACGATCTTCGAGTTTTATAAAACGGCTTCTCGAGTTTTATAAAAAGATCTTCGAGTTTTATAAAACGATCTTTGAGTTTTATAAAACGGCTTCTCGAGTATTATAAAACGATCTTCGAGTAATATAAAACAGCTTCTCGAGTTTTATAAAACGGCTTCTCGAGTTTTATAAAATGATCCTCGAGTTTTATAAAATGACTTCTCGAGTTTTGTAAAATGATCCTCGAGTTTTATAAAACGGCTTCTCGAGTTTTATAAAATGATCCTTGAGTTTTATAAAACGATTCTCGAGTTTTATAAAACGATTCTCGAGTTTTATAAAACGGTCCTCGAGTTTTATAAAATGATCCTCGAGTTTTATAAAATGATTCTTCGGGTTTTACAAAACGGTTCCTTTTATATTTCTGCGGGGAGTTTCAGCCGTTGATTCCGTCCTACCGATTTTGACCCCAACAGTTAGCCCCCCCAGCTCGTAAGAATCTTGAGCCTTTAGCGTAAGGTTCTTGCGAGTGGTTAACCAGTTTTAGTTAAGTTAGGCGGAATTAATGGTTGGAAAGGTCCGTTGACAGTGATCTTTCCACTCTCCAGGGAGCGGAAAGCGTTTAAGATTAGGGCTGCGCCTTGTGAAGGCTGCCTACGTACCCTTTTGAGGGGATCAAGCCTTTCGTAGTTCGTTTCGGAATTAAGGTTCGTATGACCTGTTTCGCAGTGAGACCTTTATAGTCTAGTTATGTGTCGTGTAGGAGTTATCGAGCATATTGATGTAGATGGCTTCTGGACCTTTGCCGGCCTTGAGACAAGCCTCGTAGGCCGTTTGGTCTGGCCGAGCGTGGCCGTTATAGTTTTCGGACTTGCCGTGTGCGGCTCTGAGTCCCTGCCGCTTTTGCGGCTTTATTAAAAATCAGTTTGCGTTTTTAAGAGCGTGTTTTTATTCGTATGAATGTAGCCGAAAGATTATGAGTTGATATTGAGGGAGGTCCACGAGTTGTCGTCTCGCATTCCTTTTTCCCTTAGTGTATCGCCTTGTTCGTTTGCCCGTTTTAGGATGTTTAGTAAATCGAGTGAGCGTTTAGATATTGACGAAGAGACATGCCTTTAGGATCTCGATTCATGCCTTGAGACGTTAGCGACCAGTGTGCTGGGTTTAGGGCAAGACCTAGGTTTACTTTCGGATTGAGGCTATGCGATGACTAGTCGGCTTTCGTTTTGCCTGTTGCGATTTTAACCTGATTCCATACTGATTTAGAATCCGCGATAGGTTCTTGGCTTATACGATTCGTCTTGTTGGAACCAAGCATCTCACCGGGAACAATTTCTAAGTTGCCCAGAAGTGCTGACCAAAAGTTTGGATTTCTTTTATAGCGCTATTACCCTTGTGTCAGGTGTTCGAGAGCTATCTCTGCGAGATAACTTAAGTTTGTTTAGGACTGTTGCGAGTTCGTTGTGCTCAGCAACAAACTATTTTTAAGTGATAGATGTTTACGTAGTTTGGGCCTTTGCGAAGGATACGTATGTTAAGAAGTTTTGCGTAATTTTATAGTCGCGGACGGACTGTTAGGTCTTCCAAGCAAATGACTATATCGAGGAAGGTATTTGTGTCGAAAAACTAATCTTCGGGCGTCTGCGACGTCTCGCAGTGCCGAAATTTGGTTTTTATGTTATATGCCGCGTTTCGTGTTCGGAAGTTTGCGCAGTGTTGCGAGGGTTTTGTCTTAACCCTGCTTTGCAGGAACACTTTGGTTCGTTTGCGTATATTCGCAATTAAAACTAACATTCCTGTTTGGATGTTAGGTAGTTTTATGATTTGTGCTAGAGCAATTAGGACCGAGAGGTCGCGTAAGTTGTTTCCCCGAAACGAAGGGTTTTTCGCTATGGTGCTTTGTGAAGTGTTGACCTTCCGAGATTCGCACGGCTTTAGGAGCTCTGATACGAGTGTTTTCTTATACGTCGGATTTTGTAGGCAACTTGCTTCGGGAGTAGAGTGAATCGCGAGAATACAGAACTTAGCCGATCTTCGACAAGTTTGCATTATCCGTTGAACGTATTAGCTTGGCGTGAAGGTTGTGTTCAGCCGCACAACCAAGGTCGTATTTGGTAGAGGATTAGACCACGACAATTTCGTGCTATCAAAAGGGTCGAGTCGGTTTGTAAACTTGGCATTGAAGTGAAGCGCGATCGGACAATAGTCAAGTAGCGTTTGTCGAGCTTGATATGCCAAGTATGTCCGTGTCTATAGAAAACGTTTTTCCGTTGTCTGTTCGATTTCTACGGTTAAAGTTTCGTATAAACTTTCCTTTGTATGGAAGTTATTTCTTTTTTTTTTTATTCGAGGGAGACAGATCCTAAGAAGCTCGATGCAGAGCCCATGCGGAGTCGTTTGCGGGGCGATTTCATTCTCGGATGTAAACGGGAGGAATGAGAGCGGATGCTCGTGAACCGATGGGCTAAAGAATGAGATCTTTCATATCGTGTCGCGAGGAGGAAAAGTTTAGATTGGCCGCCCAGTGCCGGATTGTATAGCTTGGTTTTCGCTATAAGGAATGTACTTTTCGCACAACCTGTTACGTTCATTTTCGACAGTTACTTCGTTATGACATGATCGTGACTATACGAAGGATTTCTCGCGTAAGTAACGGGTGATGAATTTAGTAAATCGGCACAACGCATTGGGTTAACAATGTTTCCGCAGATTTTCCGAGAAACCTTTCCGCTTAGTTTTTGATTCTTCGGTGATAGTTTTTTCGGAGTCACTCGTGGAGTTTTACCAAAAGTTATTTCACCGAGATCTAGTCGCAAAATGTTTTAGCGGGTTTCTCGGGCGGAATGAATCACATGATCAGCAATAGGATCAGTCAGCGAGAAGGGAGGACGTGTTCTCTATTGCTNGGCGGAATGAATCACATGATCAGCAATAGGATCAGTCAGCGAGAAGGGAGGACGTGTTCTCTATTGCTGCTTTGTGTTCTCGATCTTTCTTTCGCCGCAAATGTTCTTGACATTATTCCGTGACTTACTTGGTTTGACGGAAAATGAGATCAATGCTTTGATGCCTAAAGATTTCGACTCTTATACTTGTTTTATCAAGATGAGAAGATCTTTATGACTTCGGCAAATAATCGAGTTTCGCTCTGAAGTTTCGCAGAGATTTTTTAACCGCATGATTGCGACGAGAGATGCCGTATATTCCTCGAGATTATTTCCCAGACATTTTGAATCAGTCTTTGGCACTTAGACGGTTTTTAGATTGTCGTTTGCTTTTGGGATGATTTCGACGAGGCGTTGCATCGTCCGGATATTTTTCCGCTTATTTTAGAAAGCGTTTTCTTGATGCAAGGAAAAATGTTCGGCGAAAGAAGAAATACGAGTTTCGTTTGAAGGATTTGGATGATCGACAATCCGGGCCGATTAAAGACCATGGTGGATCGGAGATGACTTGGAGTATGTCTGATTTACGAGAACTTCTAGGAGCGAGTCGGTTTTAAGACGACGTCAACGTCTCTAGCTCCTTCTTTCTTTTAGGAAATGAGTACGTTTGAATGCGTGGCGATCGTTTCTCGGTTGTACGAGAGATTGGATCGGTTTGCGAGTTATGCATGAATGGTTAGAGAACAACAAATCGAGATAGACAAAAATTGCTTATGACTTAGCATGCTAGACTATCTTCTAAATTCTACGTTCTCTAGGTTTCTTAGCAGTTTACAAGACTTTTTCGTTTCTTACCTACGAGAAATTAGAAGTCTAATAAATTTTTTGAATCGGACATACCTTAGCTTCATCGATGATTTGGGGTCATCTATTCTTCGTTCTTCATCTTTTGACCTACCGGTCTTCGACGAATTACCAGCGAGAGTATCGGAGCGGGGAGAAGACTTAACCATCAGAGCTCGTGTTCTTGTTTCTTTGTACTGCTGGTTTTATTTGACCGACTAGGTGCGCTTTGTATATCGAAAAAATCAATCACGTGTTTATGATTGGATGTTTTCGATTTAGCGTGGCAGAGTTTCGTAAAATCGGATTAGGTTTAGAGAATTCAGATTTCTCGTATAGTTTAGGCAACTTTGGTGTTAAGTCAACCGTTGCCGTTTTAGACGATTGATTCGAACTTATACGAAGAAACAAGTCTTTGCGGTTTTATCGTAAAATCCCGATGGAAATTCCGGTTCAGACGAAACGAGAATCAGCGCGATCAAAACTTCGAGAGAGCTCGAGGATTGGTTCCGCTCGACGTAAGGCAAGTCGGGCGAACCCTTTCAGCTCGTCCTGTGGCGATCTGGATTGCAAGAACCCTTGGGGCGAAGTCAGCGTCTCTTGGGCGAGCCAGGCGCTTGGGTCAGCTCGCTGTATGGCGAGCTAGCTAGCTCTACGTTCAACGAGCTAAGACGCTTGGCGCGGGTGATCTCGATTCGTTGACTTGTTTTCGTCGTAGAATCTCAATGGAAAGTTCGATTGAGACGAAACGAAAAGCGTCTCAATCAAGATTCGAGATGGAGATGTTTCGATCCATCGAGCTTGTCCAAATTGCCTAATGGTGAGTCGGCGAGCACAGTCCCGATTCATCAAGCTATCTTATTTTCGTGGTAAAACCTCAACGAAAACTTTGATTGAGACGAAACGAAAAGCAGTGCGAATATTGTTTAGAGTACGGTCCGGCTCACCATAGCTATGAGTTGGATTGTGTGGACCCTCGGGAAAAAGTCAGTGCCTCTGGGACGAGGTGGAAATCCGGTCAGCTCGCCAAGATTGCAAGCTAGGTTGCTTGGCCAACTCACCGTCTTTTCGGTTGGATAATATTGCCCGATTCTGTGAGTAGCTTAAGGTTCTTCCGCGAACAACCTAGGGTTTTTTCGCGAATAACCTAGGGTTTTTCCGCGAGTGACCTAGGGCTTTCTCCGCGAGTAAAGCTAGGATTTTGCCGCGGATAACCTACGGTTTTTCCGCGAGTTACCTAATGATTTTTCGCGAACAGCCGCGAGTATCCTAGGGTTTATTTCGTGAGTAACTTACGGTTTGTTCTGCGTTTTCTGGGAGGGCAAGTTTTATTTTTCCGAAAAGTTCTCGGAAAACGTCTTTTGCTCAACCCGTGAGATATGTCAAACTCGGAAATAAGAAAAACACTATGGGGTTTGATAGATTTTATCGTTGCCCTTAGTGATCTGAGATAGAAATCGTGAGCTTGTTTTGTTGCTCTTCCTGTGGCGAAGAGTCGCGATTAGGTTTTCGATTTTTTTTGAGTACTACAGCGTTTGCGTGAGCGTTGGCTGTACGAGTAGTCGCTGCTGGAGTTTTTTTACCAGCGTCTTTTTTCGAGTTGCGACTTTGTCTTTCATACATCCAGACATCGTTTTGGTCAAGCGCTTTGCGGCTATGAGTAAGAGTAATCCGACCCCCCCCCTCCTTCTAGCGCCAAACTGTGGGAACCGAAATTCACACTTGTCGATTTCCGTTAAATAAGGAAACTTAGGAAAACCCTAATTTTCTAGAGGAACCGGATCTCTGCGAAAGCCAACGACAAGTAACCAAATAAATGCGGAAAAATACGAAAAACGTAATAAAACGAGTTTAAAGAAAAGTAGATCTTATTTTCGATTCGCGTAAGAGCGTTGCGATCAATACAAGGAATTACAAAGGCTTTGGCCGCAGGGGCCATCAGCGAGTTACAAATATAAAACCCTAGATCTAGTCGAGTCGCAGTTCGATAACGAAAGATGGAAAAGGAAAGGAAAAAAGGTTTGATTGATTTCGGACTGAACCTTATGAAAGGCTGCCTACGTACCCCTTTCGAGGATCAAGCGAACGTAGTTCAGTTGAAAGATCTGTACCAGAGATCGAACTGCCTGGGCGAGTTCGTCTAGTAATTGAGCGCCAGTCATAGAAACCGAACTTGTCGAGAAAAGAGCCTAAGTTTCTAAGTGCGGAAAATTCTAAGTCTAGAAAAGTCTCAGATGAGAGCTCTGAAATTCGTCCCCTTCTTCTGCCCTACGCCTCTGGTTTATATACTCCTTGCCTTGACGGTTCGATCTTTCCATTTTGCCGGATTTGAGTATTTCAGGAATCTTCCATTTTTCTCGATCCTTCCTTTTCTTCCGCGGAAATCTTCTATTTATCTTCAAACTTGCCTTTTCTTTTCCCTCTGCGAGTAAACCGTCAAAACATTATCAAATCTGCGGGTTAGATTCCGTTGAAATCGCGAGATGGGTTTTTATCGCGTTTTAGGTCCTTTCGGGCCGTTTTGCGATAAATCCGTTTTCCGACTTTTTACGGGATCGTCTCCTGATCTGACGTCATTTTTAATAAATTACTCGAGTTAATCGCAAGGTTTTACGATTTACTCGACTTTTTATTAAAACACGTTTTTTTACGACTTACTCGGCGTTTTTTATTAAAAACACGTTTTTATGATTTCAACGAGAAATCTCGAATAAATCGTATAGTTTAGGCAATGTTCGGTGTTTTGTTTAACCGTTGCCGTTTTATATGATTTCCTCGAGTTCTTTCCACGAAAGCGAAGTTTTACGGTTTTATCGTAAAACTCGAACGGTAGGTCGGATCGAGATGGAACGGAAATGTTTCGGCCGTGGTTTAGATTGCGACCTTGTCGAAAGACGTAAGTTTCGAATCGGGAATGCGGGAGATCGAGACGCGGAATATCTAGGAAGTCTCTAGTTCGCCCATCGGCGAACTAACCCGGGCCGGCTTAGTTCGCCGATGGGCGAACTAGACGAGTATCTCTTAGTTCGCCGATGGGCGAACTAGTTGAGTGTCTCCTGTTTCGCCCATCGGCGAACTACGGCTGTTTCGGTTTTTTGCGGTTTCGTAAAACGATTCTTGATTTTTATAAAACGATTTTCGGATTTCATAAAACGATCTTAAAGTTTTATAAAACGATCTTCGAGTTTTATAAAACGATATTCGAGTTTTATAAAAAGATCTTCGAGTTTTATAAAACGATCTTCGAGTTTTATAAAACGGCTTTTCGAGTTTTATAAAACGATCCTTGAGTTTTATAAAACGATCTTCGGGTTTCATAAAAAGATTTTCTGGTTTTATAAAACGGCCTTTCGAGTTTTATAAAACGATTCTCGAATTTTATAAAACGATCTTCGGGTTTTATAAAACGGCCTTTCAAGTTTTATAAAACGATTATCGAGCTTTATAAAACGATCTTCTGGTTTTATAAAACGATTCTTCGAGTTTTATAAAACGATTTCTTGAGTTTTATAAAACGATCTTTCGAGTTTTATAAAACGTATTTTTATTTTTACTTTTTCGGATACTTTAGCCCTTGATTCCGTCGTGACCGATTTTGACACCAACATCCAGACTCTATTAGGCACGTGCGATAGGTGGTTTAATAGAAATTCTCGGGTGAACCAGTTTCAATTCGATCTGATGCTATATCGATCGATACTCCTATAGAGTCATCGATCGACGGCAACATATATCGATCGACACTGCGCTAGCAACATCGATCGATACTGTCGGAAATCAGATCAATGGACGAGTCTAATAGCGACAGCTATAGATTTTTCTAAGGATTGAAGTTCTCATATATTTGCAAGCAATTTGTTAAGACATCCATAGATTTATAATCCTGATTTTTCTGAATAGTAACCTTGAATCTAACTACTTTCTTTCATTGTTTTTAAACCCAAAACCTATTTTCCTTAGCAACTTACCATTGCTACCAACTTTTGTTTATTGTTTTAAACCTTTTCAACCTAGCTTAATCACTTAGGATTATATCTTTTGTGACTCTAGTTCCTTGTGAATTCGATCCCTAAGTACTAAGATTGAACCTCTTATTTGAGAGAGTAAATCACTCCCTAGGGTTAAACATTTGAGTGACATCAGATATGTAGAACACAACAATAGAATACCAGTTGTCGCCCACACGGTCCTGAACAAAGGAATACAACTTTCCTCCACCGATGCGCTATCAATTTTGACATAGAAGAATCGGTAAATCCAATCATGGTCATTCTAGGCGAGCCTTGATATCACTCAAATGTTTAACCCTAAGTGAATTACTCTCTCAAATAAGAGGTTCAGTTGTAGTACTTAGGGATCGAATCCACATGGAACTAAGTAATACAATAGATATAATCTAAATGATTATGCTAGGTTGAAAAGGTTTAAAATAGTAAAGTTGCAGTTTATAAGCAATGGTAAGTTGCTTAAGAGAATGGATTTAGGTTTGAAACAATAAAAGAAAGTAGTTAGATTCAAGGTTGCTATTCAGATAATCATAATTATAATGCTATAGATGTGTTAATGAATTGTTTTCAGTATATATGAAAACTTCGATTCTTAGATAGATCTAATAACAGTCGCTAAATAGACACATCCATTGATCTTATTGCCAGCAATATCGACCGATGTTTTGACAGCGATATCGGACGATATGGGTTTCTCTCGATCGATGACTCAATAGGAGTATCGATCGATATAGCTTAAGATCGAATCAAAACTGTGTTCACCAAGATCATAGACCGGCTCTCGCATAACCCTAGAGGATCTAAGCTTATGCCAAATGATTTCAGGACAATGATAAACAAGTTAAATCACATCCATGATCATACTCTAGGTAGCTACTCTAGAGTAAGCATTAGGGTTCATTTGGATAATGAATATCAACAATTCAACATTCCATAGTTGGGGCTAATCCCTCATAACTATTTGAACCCTAAATCTAACAAAGAGANGCTTATGCCAAATGATTTCAGGACAATGATAAACAAGTTAAATCACATCCATGATCATACTCTAGGTAGCTACTCTAGAGTAAGCATTAGGGTTCATTTGGATAATGAATATCAACAATTCAACATTCCATAGTTGGGGCTAATCCCTCATAACTATTTGAACCCTAAATCTAACAAAGAGATCTACTCAGACATAACTAAGATATTCATGACAACTAGGTAAGAATAGAAACTCATAGATCAGAGGATTGAACTTTTGGTTCTTGGAACAACAAATCTCTTTGTGTGTTTCCTCTTGATCTATAAATCTATAACCTTTAAGAAATTAAGATGAAAAGAAATACTTTATAGAATAGAACAAAGTAACAAGAAAAGTGTGCAAAGCTTTTCAAGTACAAAAGGTATCAAAAGGTATTAGAAACGTAAAAAGCATGTAAAAGTACACCTTGCCAAACACAAAGGCAAAAACTATAAATAAGAGTTCCATTAGGTTAAAAACTCGTCAGGGAAATTTTTGTAATATTGGGAAGACTTGAGCTTCAAGTCGGCCAAGTTGAACTTTTTCTCCACGCATCATATCGGTTGATGGTACATGGTGTACATCGATCGATGGAGTATCTTGACTTCATCTTCGATAGAAGCGTCATCGATCGATTACACAGAGTGTGTATCGATCGATATGTGTCCTCATTATATGATCTTCATAGTCATCTCGGAAAACTCTCCTTTAAGCTCCAAAAGGGCACCTAAATCATCATTTTACTCCAAAGTGCTCCTGAACCTGAAAACATACCTAATAGACCCCGAAACATATATAAACTCATAAAAACATATCAAAACCATGGCTAAAAGCGGGTCAAAATCATGGTCTATCAACTCCCCCAGACTTAACCTTTTGCTTGTCCTCAAGCAAACCATTAGTCTACTTTGGAAGAAGTTTAAAAACAGTAGGGACTTAATAAAATCTTTAGCTCTAAAATCATTACTTCTACTTTGTTGCAATCCACATCTCATATTACTAACTACAGAAGTACATTATACCATATCCTAGCTTAGTAACCAAATGCATCTAGCCAATCAACTTAAACAATCCTGTCTGTCTATCCCCTCTATTGATTTCATTTATGCATAAAATAAAGGTGTAGGCTTTACCTTGGGAGTATTGATCAAAGAACACTTGGATTCAACTCATACAAGTTTCAGGCATTCTCATCATGGTTCCTTTTCTCTCTTTATCCCCCTTCTCTGAATCCCAAACTTTCTTTTCTTTATGTCAATCCCAATGAACAACTAATGTTCATCTTATTGATCTTTCAACTTTTGTAGTCTCTTTTTGACAAATTGTAGGCGAATAGTGGGATCATAGGTAATGTACCTCTCACTTGCTTCCACAATGTGTGATCATTCCTTTGATTTAGAATAGTGGGGTCATGGGTAATGTACCTCTCCCTCTGCCTCTCAGGAAATCATCTCAATCTTTTTATTTTCTGGGGATGCCAAAGGAAGAAGAGAAGGAAACCAAAATTTTTGAGACTTTTACCTTCCAGACTTGCATGAGTATTCCGATCCCTTGTATACCAAGCCCCAAGACAAGCAATAGATGTCAGGTTAGGTTGGAAATCAGCTTTGGTTCTTTCAAACAATCATGAAAAGTGTTGTCATAGGATGATCGTTAATCCACTTTAGCATCTATAGTACTCTCTGCAATCAACAATTCTAAGAATGGTGCTAAAGAGTAGTAAGAAAAAAAAAGCAAAAGAAAAAAAAAATTGAAATATTTTTGTCCCTTTCTTAACTCAATAAAACAAATTTTTGAAAACTTTTTAAAAGAGATCAAAAAGGTAAAGTAGCATCATTAATAACTCCCCCCATACTTAAATCATACACTGACCTCAGTGTATAACTAGTCGGAGTTAGAGCATAAGAAATAATAAATGTGTAACTTGTTGGGGTCAAAATCGGTACAACGGAATTAATAGCCAAAACTCCCCGCGAAAATACAAAAAGAGTAGTTTTATAAAACCCAAGGACTAGTTTTATAAAACTCAAAGTCATTTATGGAACTCGAAGACTGTTTTATAAAACTCGAAGATCGTTCTATAAAACTCGAGAATCGTTTTATAAAACTCGAGAAACGTTTTATAAAACTCGAGAATCCTTTTATAAAACTCGAGAATCGTTTTATAAAACTCGAGAATCGTTTTATAAAACTCGAGAATAGTCTTATAAAGCTCGAGAATCGTTTTATAAAACTCGAGAATCGTTTTATAAAACTCGAGAATCGTTTTATAAAACTCGAGAATCGTTTTATAAAACTCGAGAATCGTTTTATAAAACTCGAGAATCGTTTTATAGAACTCGAGAATAGTTTTATAGAACTCGAGAATCGTTTTATAGAACTCGAGAATCGTTTTATGAAACTCGAGAATCGTTTTATGAAACTCGAGAATCGTTTATAAAACTCGAGAGATCGTTTTATGAAACTCGAAGATCGTTTTATGAAACCCGAGAGATCGTTTTATAAAACCCGAGAGATCGTTTTATAAAGCTCGAAGATCGTTTTATAAAACTCGAGAGATCGTTTTATAAAACTGGAGAGATCGTTTTATAAAACCCGAAGATCGTTTTATAAAACTCGAAGATCGTATTATAAAACTCGAGAGATCGTTCTATAAAACTCGAAGATCGTTTTATAAAACTCTAGAGATCGTTTTATAAAACTCGAAGATCGTTTTATAAAACTCGAAGATCGTTTTATAAAACTCGAGAGATCGTTTTATAAAACTCGAAGATCATTTTATAAAACTCGAGAGATCGTTTTATAAAACTCGAAGATCGTTTTATAA
>CAKOAT010363598.1:0-11398 GCA_932364175.1 Eruca vesicaria subsp. sativa
TGATCTGAATGTCGTTGTTGATAGCTCGGATGAGCGTTTGATTGTCAGATAACATCTTAATCTTTGGGAGACCAAGATTTACTGCAGAGATAAGCCCAAGTCGGAGGGCCAGAGCTTCGGCGATGATCGGTGTGCTTACATGCTCTTGAACAGCAGATCCTTGCTTTGTGATGTCGGAATGTGGATCCGATATGTTCCAAGCTAGTCCCGCCTTTTTCGATTCCTTATCCCAAGCTGCATCAGAACGGCAGAGAGGTATCTGGAGATCTACCTGTTGGTGAGTATAATTTTTATTGCTTATCAAAGAAATCCTCTTTGATGTGTCCTTAGCCCCTTGTGCGAAGCTCCACTCCCTTGCTAATCGGATAGCTTTTGTGCAGATTTCCGTAAGAGGGATGCGGTTCTTCTCGAAGATTAGCGCGTTTCTGGCCGTCCAGATACTCCAACAGACCCATGGGAGAATAGAGCCTGTGATTCCTGAGGGTGGCGCGCAGATACTCTTCCTGAAAGCAACTACTATGTCTTCAAAATCCATCTCTGTAGCTATGTGAGCTACATTGTGTACAGGTATATTTTCCCAGACTTCTTTAGCAAAAGCACACTCAAAGAAGATATGTTTTGCTGTTTCTTTTTCATGACATCTAACACATCTAGCTTGTTCTTGTATACCTCTACTTTGTAGGTTTTCCCCTAGCGGCAGTGCTCGTTGAATGATAGACCAGGTGAAAACTTTCATTTTTGGAGAGCACGCACTGGACCATACATCTCTTACCCAAGCAAATTCGTCTGGGTTCGAAGGAAGTTGAAAGCTTCTGCTCATTGAGGCTACTGAGTAGCCTGACTTTGTTGAGTACACCCCTGAGGAGGTCGGTTGCCAAATAAATATGTCCTCCGCTTTAGTTTGGCTCGGTTGCAGACACAGGACTTGCTCCGCAAGATAAGGTAGTATTTTCTTTACTTTGCTTGTGTTCCACTGCATATTGTCTGTTAATAGATCAGCGACTGTTAGGTCTAGCTCAGATTCCGGTATAGGTCCGAAGGGTCTTATATGTTCTGATAACGAAATCCAGGAGTCTTGCCACACTCTGGTTGTTTGACCATTTCCTATCGCCTTTCCAATGTACTGTCTAAGTAAATCATGTCCGTGTAGAATGCTTCTCCATCCATGAGAGCATGCTGTAGGAGCTTCTGTGTTTAGAAAACTTTGTTTATGACAATATTTGCCAAGCAAAATCCTCGCTAAGAGGCAATCTGGTTTTGTCAACATTCTCCATGCTTGCTTTGCAAGGAGAGCCTGATTGAATAATTGAATGTCTCTCAGTCCTAGCCCTCCTGCTGCTTTTGGCTTAGTCATTCTATCCCAGCTGACCCAACACATTTTCTTAATCTCCTCTGAGTCATCCCACCAGTAACGTGTTAGTACTGATTGGATTCTTTTGCATAAACTTGCAGGTAGCTCAAAACAGGACATAGAATACGTGGGAATGGCTGTGAGGACAGACTTTAACATTGTGAGCTTCCCGGCTTTAGATAGGAATCTGGTCGATCTTGTAGCTGCCCTTTGTCTGATTTTGTCCACTATGCCTGTGAATAGATCTCTTTTCTTCCTTCCAAAGTGTTCTGGTAGTCCAAGGTATTTTCCTGACCCGCCATCTTTTGTTATCTCCAAAGTCTCCTTCACTAATTCTCTTATCTCTCCTGGAGTTTTTGTTGAGAACGTAATTGATGACTTATCCTTATTAATTCTTTGACCCGAGGCCTCCTCGTACTGCAGGAGGATCTTCTTCAAAGTGAGACAATTTTCTTTTGTTGCTTGACAAAAGAACATAGTGTCATCAGCAAAGAGAAGATGATTTACTTCTGGACAGTTTCGAGCCACTTTGATTCCGCGTAAGGTTCCTACTTCTTTAGCTCTAGTACATAGGCCTGATAGAACTTCTCCACATAGGATGAATAGGTATGGGGATAAGGGATCTCCCTGTCTTATGCCCCTTTGTGGTTTCACAGATCCATGAGCTGTATCATTGATAAGATAGGAATAGGAGACTGTTGATATACACTGCATTATCCAATTGATCCATGTTTCATGAAACCCCATTCTTTGCATGACTTTCTCTAGAAAATCCCATTCCACTCTGTCATAAGCCTTTGACATATCTGTTTTGACTGCCATGGTACAGCGAACCTGTGCTTGAGATGTCTTTAGGTAATGTAGAACCTCGTGAGTGATTAGGACATTATCTGAGATAGCTCTTCCTGCAGTAAAGGCTGATTGATTTTCTGAGATTATCTCTTCCAGAACCGGTTTGAGTCTTATTGCCAGCATCTTAGAAATGATTTTGAAAAATACATTGCATAGGGCAATAGGTCTATACTCTCCTACACTTTTTGCTCCTGTATGTTTCGGAATCAGTCTTACATGTGTTTCGTTTTGTGAGGTTCGGAGTATTCCCGTGTCGAAGAAGCTCTGGATTTCCTGGACCACTGCTGAACCAATCACGTCCCAATTTGCTTGGAAGAAGCTGGCTGAGAACCCGTCGGGCCCCGGCGCCTTATCGGGGTGGATTGCAAAGGTAGCTTCTTTAATCTCAGTTGGGGCTGGCTTCTTTATTAGGGACTCATTTATCTGTGGCGAAATGCAAGGTTGTAAAGCTTCGTTGATAACTTGAGTTCTATCTTGACTTGTTGATGTGAACAGGTTTGTGTAGAAGTTACAAATAACCGTAGCTATCTGTTCTTCCTCATAGTGAGGTACTCCTTCATCATCTTCTATCGTTGTTAATCTATTTCTTGCTTTCCTTGCCTTTGTAGTCGCGTGAAAGTATGCTGTATTGGCATCTCCAAGAGTCAACCATAGTTGTCTACTCCTTTGTTTCCAAAAATCTTCTTCTTTTTTGTAGGTCTGGAGCAGATTAACGTTGATTTGGTGAATCTTTTCTTCATTTGATTCAGGTTCCAGCATAGCCTCTTCTAGTTGATCTTTTAGATTTTCCAAAGTTTGTCTGCTGTTTTCATAAAATTTCTTACTCCACTTGCAGATTGCTTTGCGACAGAGTGCCAATCTATCTTCCACATGCAGCTGAGGTACGCTATTCCATGTTTCCTTGATGAGTTGCTTGACTTCCAAATTATCTTTGAGGCGTCTATCATACCGAAAGATCTTGTTCCCTTGTTTGCGTGTTGTATCAAGGTACATTAGGAGAGGACGGTGATCGGAACCTTCATATTTGAGGTAGTGGCTTCTCCCCGCCGGGAAAATCTCTGTCCATTCACTGTTAGCCATTGATCGATCCAATCTGCAGAGCACCACCTGTGAATTTCTAACCCCTCTCCATGAAAAGAAGTTCCCGTGATGCTTGATATCAAAGAGGTCATTCTGTGATAGGAATGATCTAAAAGTACCAAAGGAACCTTCTGATCTTACAGAACCACCACTCTTCTCTCCATTGTCTATTATTTCGTTGAAGTCTCCGGTTAGGAACCAGGGTTCTTCTCCTTCGGGTCTTAATGCAGATATTTGGTTCCACACAGGAAATCTCTTGGTATGATCAGGCTCTCCGTAGACAAAAGTACTCTGGAAGTTGTTGCCTTTATACGCTATTCGGGTATCAATGTAGTTCTGTGTAGATACCGTGATCGACACGTCAATATCTTCTTTCCAGATAAGTAACAACCCGCCTCCACCAGGGCTATGTGGGGGAACTTCATGGTGCTTCTTCAGGTTCAGCCAGTCGAGGGTTTTTGAGATCATTTCCATATTATTTTTTGTTTCCATCAGGAAAATGATGTCCGGTGAGTTCTTCTTGTGGATCTCCCGGAGTCGCTGGACTGTTATGGGGTTCCCCAACCCACAACAGTTCCAGCTTAGGACGACTAAGGACCCGGAGTTGGAGGAAACCGAAAATTCTGTTTCCTCTTGGAAGCCGCTGGGATTAGCTGTATCGGAGGGTTAACTTGTCCTTGTGTGGCGTCTATCTGCACTCTTTGGTGAGACGGGGTTGTGCGTACTCTAGAGGGACCACTTCCTGGTGTCCTTCTGAAATTTGCTGGTGAGTTCTGGATTTGTGATATCTTCCTTCTTTTTGAACTTGTCCCATGGAGAATGTTAGGAGATCGTCTCAGGTTCCTTGTGTTTGGACGTCTGTTTGTTCTTCTCCTCAGTTTATTTTGAAACTCCAACAATGTCTCATTCTCGTGGAGGTAGTCATCTTTTTCCAAAGTCTGTTGGTTTTCTTCGTTTGTGTCTTGTGTTGGACTAATGCTGATAGATTTTAGCTTTGCAGGGATCTCACTACTCCTCTCCCTACCAGGAGTGGTATCTGTTAATGTCGCCTCAACCTGCCGTGGAGCAGGGACAGTGTCAGTCCCTTGTCTTTCAGGAGGTGTGTGCAACAATGGTGACCTCTGTACTGGTATGCCTTCTGAGTTGTTTCTGTGGGATATAGGCGGGGGAGTTTCAGGGTTGCTGTTTACGGGTCTCGCAAGAGCTTCCCGCATGAGCTTTTGTTTTGCTGCTTCAATAATGGCCGCTGCAGCTTCTTCCACTTCACCTCTTTCGTCTCCTGCTTGAACCCTCTGTCTTCGTGCCGCTGCTTCAGTGGGTCTGAACAGCTCAGGTATTGTCTGGTTACCTTGTGGAGATCTTCCAGAACCTTGTCCATTGTAGGAATTTGGTTTGTTATAAGTTGTTCATTATAGCTCCTTTGTGAACATCCTTCGACAGGTAAGTTGTTTTGGTTAGCAGACATTTCTTTGGAGTTTACTTCAGTGTCACTCGTCACCTTTGGTCTCCATTGTGTTGAGCTTCTCTGTGGAAACAAGTCTCTGCTCCTCAGAGGCTCTCTGATGGTAAGATTCCTTTCTTTGACATACTGGGGTGAAGCGTAGTTACTAATGCTCTCTTTTGTTGGCTTTTCTTTCCAGGTTACGTTTGGATTAACCAAGGATGGTTCTCTTCGTACCGGTGGTGGGATTCGCGTTTGTCTTGTGTTGACTCTGTCACCAAAAGGTACGCCGTGTCGATCAACTCTAGCGTGGAAAGCTTGGAATTTTGAGTTTTCTTCTTTTCTGCTTGGTGAAGAGTTCCTTGGTTCTGTAATTTTGACATTAGAGTTCACAGGAGGTTGGTATCCAGCTTTAGGACCCACTGAGAAGTTTCCTCTTCCTGGGTTTGTCTGGTCTATGTTTTGAACTCTTGAACTGACCTCATATTCAGGGGGGTTTTTTGAAGACAAGTATTGCTCTCTACTGGGGCATTGTCTCCTGTGGTGGAGCAGCGAATGGCAGGATGAGCAGTGTTGTTCCAACTTCTCGTACTCGAATGTGATATAGCTCTCTTCTCCGGAGTCATATTCCACTATGGACTCCATGATAAGAGGTTTCAGCCCATCCACCATCACTCTTACCCTGGCTGTTGATTTGGTGAGATCATGGTTGATTAGAGTCCCCAGTTCTTGACCAACTCGGACGACCATCTCATCGTGCCAGTAGTGAAGAGGCAGTCCTTTGATTCTGATCCAGAAAGGTATGAGCGAGGGAAAGGAGGAAGAAATGACCGGTTCCCATCTTTGGATAATTACCATCCAATACGCGAAGTGGTAAGGTCGATTATCCAGCACCCTCCTTAGGTCCTCTTCTTTTTCAAATCTAAACTGGAAACAATTGTTTCCTAGGTCTGACCCTACAGCACGTCCTTGAAGATTCCATTTGCGGGGGAGTTGGGGTATGAGAGCCCACATCTTTTGGACATGTGGGTTCGTTAATCTTCCTATGAGAGTGAGCTCATTGTCTTTGATTAGGCGAGACGTGTCGAGGTAGGGAGCTTTGATTCTCATGACGGTCTTTGTGTTGTCCTCTCTCATCTGTTGTTTTCCTTTATCAGTTTCAGAGTACCTGGGAGGCATTTTTGCAGCCGGAGGAGTTACTGTCGACTCCTTGCTGGAAGGTGTATGTCTCGAAGGTCCTGATTTTGATGCAAGGAAAAATGGTTGACTGGAGAGTTAGAGTAGTCTTTGCTTACTATCTTCTTCCTTCTAGCTTGAGTTTAAGTGGTAGATAAAGTTACATGAAGGAGAGAAACGCGAGAGATCTGAGTTTCGGAGCTTTCGTTGGATTGAAGGAGATCTTGGAGGATGCTACTTCAGGCCAAAGAATAGGGTTTTTGGTTAGGAAGGGTGATGAGACCAGCAGAAAGTTTCCAAACTTGGAAAACAAGTGAGTGGTCGCTTTCTTCTATTACCCGCTGGGTGCCTACCGTTGCTGCTTCCTTGGAGACCGTGCCTGGGAGAGAAATCTCACCAGCTTTTACTCATTTATTATCCTTGATGGTCAATGTTTTCATGTCTTAAAGCAGTTTAGCCGTTGAAGATTAATGGTGATTATATTACAATGTTGTTGGGTCAAATAGTAAACCGAAAAATAGAGAACTTCAAAAGGGTAAGTAAGGTAAGTCATAAACACGTTGTCTTGACAATTCAAAGTCCTTCATGAGAAGGATCGCTTTAACTTACAAGTGTAGATTTCTTTAAAAATGAAAGAAAGAGGAGAGTGATTGAATCTTGTTGGATTACTCAGTGTAGTAGTTGAGGCTAAAATCTTGTGGGTTGTGTCAAATAGTACAACAAACAGAGAAACTTCAAAAGGGTAGGAGAAGTTTTTGAGATAGACTACAGCTTTATTCTTCATTTCTTGGCCAGCAACTTCTTTGGGAACTTATCGAGTGGTGTTGATTTAACTGGTAACCATCACAGAACATCAAAAACAAATAAAAAATGAATAGATGGGAATAAAATTATGGGAATGAAGAGGAATAGTTATTCCATATCAAGTTTAATAAGGAACAAATTTGTTCAATAAATCTCTACAATAAAAGGAATGATGAGGAATAGAAAGGAAAAATTATTCCTTATGAATGGTAATTTTTTTTAGGAATATTAAGGAATGTATTGTTCCTCCTCGTTCCTTTGGACTTGCAGCCCGCACTTGCAATGTTCTTCTGCATTTCAGTCCACGTGACTGAAGCTCAGTCTTTAATCTTTCCATCCTGATAACCTGAAACCAAAACAATAGATATCGATAAAGATTTAGTAAAGATTTTGTATGAAGCAATTAGATTTTCTGAAAGACATGGGAAGAATGGATCTTACACACCTCTCACCATTAACTCTCACTTGTCGTTAGTAACCGCTTAACGACTTCTTCCCCTCACCAATCTACTACTGCCACGTCACTCCCGCCTCCTCTCTACTTCTTTTCCTGTAACATGCTATCATCACTGTCACTAGCATCAACTGCTCTTCTCCCCTTCCTGAACAAGAACATCAACAACAAGCAACAAAGATATATGAAGAACCCAAGCAACATAACATCATAAGAATATAGCAAACGAGAGACAATATCGCCGATCATGACTTGTTCCTAACATATCAAAGGAACAAGCTTTTCAATCTGTAAGTTCAAAGCATACACTGATCATCGATTATAAAAAGAGATTACTTTCTTCTTGTTGGAACTCTTTTTGACTGAATGGTTTTACACCATTTTTTGGTAAATTTCTTGACAAAAACGTTTGACACTATGAAATAGTGCAATCACATGTCAAAATCTGAGTTGGTCTAAATGATAAATGAAGATCCAAAGTGAGTGGCTTTACAAAACTTATAAAGTTTTGAATCTGGCTAAATATAAAAATTAGCGAATATCTCATTTTGAATATTGGGGGATTTGCTCAAAACTTGATTTTAAATGCAAACTAGAGTTTGACCGGCATATATGTGCGGGTATATTTTTATTTTATAAATATATAACTAAAATTTTTTAATACATTATTTATATTTTATTTTTAATTAAATTAAATTTATAATTATATTTAATAATGAAATAAAGAAATGCTTATTTAATATAAAAACTAATTAATTTTTTTGATAAGATATTGTAAGATTTTGTTATATTTAAATTGATTTATTATTAATATTCTTATTAATTATTAAGATATGTTAAAATAATATATATTTGATTTGTTAAGTAACAGTCAAATATGTCATATTGACTAACTAATGACATGATTCAACATGACTTCTAAATAGTAGATAAATTTGGTACTTCTTTTTTAATAGAGAAGAAGTGTACCACAAATCGAATAAAATGCAAAAATAAATCAAAAGGCTAGTGAAATTACAAACATTCTCTCATGAATAAAAAAAACAGTATTGTAGTTTACTATTATAATCTTGCGAGAGAAAAAACTTTCAGAAAAGTCTTCTCATGACTTCTCTGAAAGTGTTCTCATGATGTAGATCTTAAAAATAATTTATAAAGTTTACAAAAAAGATCTTTTGATTAGTAAAAAAATCCTAATCATGTTATTATACACATTTATAAATGATATAAATTTAGATTTACTAAAATTGAATAGTTTTCAATATATATGAGTGAATGTAAGTTAGCATGTATTCTTTGGTTTAGAGTTTGGTGATTATGTTATAGTATTGTATGTGTTTTTAGATTAGATTGTGGAATCTTAACCTAAAAAAACTAAATTTGACCTAGATGTGTTTAGTTTTATGTATATTAAACACTTTATAAGTTTATTATAAGTTTAGTAAAAAATTTCTAAGTGATTTAGTTATATATTTAATTTTGGGGTTTTGGTAGACTTACAGTTTTAAAGATATAATGCACTAGAAGAGTTATTGGAAAACTTATATCATTTCCCGCTTAAAATATTAGAAGAATTTAGGTTTCTCGCCTAAAATTAAGTCTTCCATAAGTCTTGTAGATAAAGTCTTCTAGTGTTCTTATAAAAAAATATATTGATAGGAAAAAATCATAATCATCTAATTATAGACATTTGTAAGTGATATAAATTTTAGATTTAATAAAATTGAATTGTTTTCAACATAGATGAGTGAGCGTAAGTTAATCATGATATTTTTTATGTTTAGGGTTTGGTAACTATGTTATAGTATTGTATGTGATTTTAGGGTTAGATTGTGGAATATAAAAAAACTAAATTTGACATATATGTGTTTAGTTTTCTGTATATTAAAAACTTTATAAGTTTATTTTAAGATAAATAAAGTTTTTCTATGTGATTTAGTTATATATTTTATTTTGGGGTTTTGGAAGCCTTAAACTTTCGAAGATAGACAACTTACTGGATGACTTAAAAACAGTTTCCCACTTAAAATTTTAAGAGAATTTAGGTTTCCCGCCTAAAATTAAGTCTTCCAATGATGTTTCCATAAGTCTTCCAAGGAAACTCTAGTGTATTAGTTTTTAAAATAATTTATAAATTTCATAAATAATATTTTGATAGGGGAAAATCATAATCATTTAATTATTTACATTTGTAAGTGATATACATTTAGATTTGATAAAACTGAATTGTTTTCAACAAATTGAATTATTTGTTAGATTTTGGAATCTTAATATTTCTTTCTAAAAAAATTAAATTTCACATATATGAGTTTAATTTTATGTATATCAAGAATTTTATAAGTTGATTTTAGGATTTATGAAGTTCTTTTTTTGAGATTTAGTTAGTTGTTTAATTGTAGGGTTTAGATGACTTATTGAAAAGTTTTCTAACGAATAATGTATTAGAAAACTTCAATGTAAGTCTTCTGGGCGAATAATAGATTTCTTGGAATACTTTCATGTAAGTCTTCTTAAAAGACTTACATGAAAGTCTTATGTATCGAAAATATTCAAGCTAATTGGATTTTTGTCTCCCGATATAAAAAAAAAATTACACATTCTCTTTCTTCCTCTCAAATGGAAGCACAAAAATGTAATATTTCTCACTCTAAAACTCTCCAATATCTCTCTAAACTATTTGAATTTGATAACACCAAACTTTATATCAATTTCTCAATTTTATGTGTTTCTCAGTAAGTTATCTTGTTTTTACAGGTTTTACATAGTTGTCATTTTTCACAAATTTAAAGGTAGATCTATAAATTTTGGGTATATATTTTTGTGTTTTTTTATATGTTAGATTCTAACAAGTTATAGATTCAACAAATACGATTATTTTAGTTATTATTTAAGCTTAAAATCATTGTTTTTTGTTGAATTTTTTCTCTGTTTTGATGTCACTTGAACGTTTTGGATATCCGGTTTTTTTAGAGCCGAGTAAGACATTGGAAGACTTACAGGAGACTTACAACTTTCAGAAGACCTTCCTGGAAGTCTTCTGGCGTAGTATTCTTCCATGTCTATTCTTTCATAACAGATTTGAGCGTTTTGGTATGTTTTCATGTCTAGTAATCTCTTGTTGCATAAAGCTCTTACCTTTTTCCCAAAATAAAATTCTCCAACCTCTCTTTAATCTCTTTTAACATGAAAAAACCAAACTTTATATCAATTTCTCATTTTCTCATCATGTCTTTCTTACTAATTTATCTTTTTATTATAGGTTTATAACATGTTTGGATTTGTAGATTTTTCAGATATGAGTCAGAATTTGGAAGACTTATGAGAAATCTTCTTGAAAGTCTTCTAAATAATGCGTTAGAAGACTTCCAGGGAAGTCTTCTGACTAGTCTTCTCTTATATCAAGTGGAATCCAAGCTTGTCTTTGTGGAGGAATGATCTATTATAGTTTTCTTTGTGGTATGTTTTGTGATTTGTATGTGTATTTTTTTAGTTGTAATTTTTTCTGTAAATTTGAAGAAATATTAATGAAAATATGGTAAATATGTTTACTTCTTAAAATTACTTGATATTTTTAAAGTAAACAAGAGTATAATAAGAGTATGGTTCTATATTTGTAAAATCAGAATGATGTTTCTCAAGATGTAATATATGTGCTAACAATGTAAAATCGAGGCTCGGGACGATCAGCTCGACGTACGGCGAGCTGGTCCAGGACCGACCAGTTCGCCGTACGGCGAGCTGAACCAGCTTGTTTGGCTCGTCGTACGTCGAACTTGTTCGGTCGAACCTGCTCGCGATTTACGGCGGATGCGGTTTTTTGCGGTTTTTCGCTTAACTTGGGCAATCGTGTAATCGGTGATTGTTTCGTTCGTTCTTCCAAGATAACAATCTCCAAGTTTTCCGTGGATTTCCTTTGTTCGGAAAGTCCTTAGCATTTTATAAAACAACTTCTCGTGTTTTATAAAACGTATTTTTATTTGGGCTTTTTGCAAATTTGACTCAAAACTCCAAGTCAAACACAAAACTAACCTCTTCTTTTGTCTCATCTTGTTTTTGTCCTATTCACCCCACATCTTCATTTTATTTACGAAAATGCCATTTATATGTTTTTTGAATTTTTTTCGAAAATGGCATTTTTACTCTCTCAACCTCATCATCTTCAAGTATTTACAACATTGCCATTGCCATGAATACTCCCAACAACCTTGTACAACCCAACAACCTTGTACAACCAAGGTTT